>JAXLNO010000761.1:159149-233145 GCA_038087875.1 Malacoraja senta | reverse complement strand
GTGTTTCGGAAACCATCTTCAGACCCGAAACGTCACCTATTCCTTCTCCCCAGAGATGCTGCCTGTCCCACTGAGTTACTCCAGCACTTTGTGCCTACCTTCGGTATAAACCTGCATCTGCATTTCCTTCCTACACATTTTCCCAGCAGTATTAAATTGTATTTTGACCCAGTTTTCCTGAGAGAGTGTTAAAGGATATGTGGTATTCACGTGCCACCTGTGAACAAAACAGTTTTGCTGAGCTTCTGCCTGAGAGGCAACAATTCTAAATGATAATAGTCTTTAACCTCAAAAGAAGGGAAGGAATTTTGGAATTAGCTATAAGTACTAGGGGAGCCTGGACAGAATAGAGTGTCATATTTTAGAAAGCTATGAGATAAAGACAAGTTAAATGTTAAGAGCCCTGTTGGACACATGGACTGCGAGCTTAATTAGCACCTGGGTGCCATCATTTCCTGTCCTACTCATTCATTAAGCAAACAAAAGATGGACCATTGCTACAAAATTATGGAGACAATCACTTCTTTTTATGTAGCAAGACATGTTTAAATTCCTGTAGGCCGGGCACATTACCCCATAACTTGCCAACTTAAAATAGAAGATCATGTATAATTGTGGATCTGAGAGGCAAAGGTTACTGGGGTCAAGATGTGGGTTAGTGAGCTGAATGCTGGAAGTTCATGAATTAAAGTCCAAAAAGGAGGCATAAGTACAAATCACAGATTTCTTTATTTAGAAAGGTTAATGCTAAACTTTAGGCTTTAGTTTAGTTTAGTTTAGTTATACAGTGCGGGAACAGGCCCTTCGGCCCACCAAGTTCGCGCCAACCAGCGATCTCCGCACATGAATACTATCCGACACACACTAGGGACAATTTTACATTGATACCAAGCCAATTAACCTACAAATCTGTACGTCTTTGGAGTGTGGGAGGAAACCGAAGTTCTCGGAGAAAACCCACACACAGGTTACGGGGAGAACGTACAAAAACTCCGCACTGACGGCACCAGTAGTCAGGATCGAACCCGGGTCTCTGGCGCTGTAAGGCAGCAGCTCTACCTCTGCGCCACCGTGCCGCCCTTCAAAGGTCCTTCAAAGAAAACGCTAGAACAGGAGAAACGCTGGCGCCACTTTGACCCACTCGATTACTCCAGCACTTTGTGTTCCACACAAGATTCCATATTTTGTATTGTAAACAACCGTTTAGTGGTGCTGGTATTTGCTGGAGTAATTATGCTACATTTCTGCAAAATAAATTGGTGGTTCGGGTGCAGGATGTGGAAGCAAAACAGAAATGAATTCCACACTGATAGCTGTCAGAGCGGGAGGTTGAGACCATTAATAAATGTCACGCACTACATTCATTTCATAAATACTGCTTGTCAGCAGGTTGAAATGTTTCATTAGAATAGATTAAAAGGTCTTAATGATGTAACTTGATATTTGTTATTGAATGCCAGGGCTTTTTCAATGAATCATATATAACATCTCAGAGTGGAACATTGAAGCACTGTATGCCGCACCCTCTCATCGGAGGACATGAGGATGGCATGGTGTTGCAGCGGTAGACCTGCTGCCTTACAGCGCCAGTGACCCGGCTTCGATCCTGGCTACGGGTGCTTTTGTCTGTACGGAGTTTGTACATTCTCCCCCCCGACCTCCGTGGGTTTCCTCTGAGATCTTTGGTTTCCTCCCACACACCAAAGACGTACAGGTTTGTAGAGTAATTGGCTTGGTATACGTGTAAAAATTGTCCCGAGTGTAGGATAGTCATAACGTCATGAGCGATAGGATCAGAATTAGGCCATTCGGCCCATCAAGTCTACTCCGCCATTCAATCATGGCTGATCTATCTCTCCCTCCTAACCCCGTTCTCCTGCCTTCTCCCCATAACCTCTGACACCTGTACTAATCAAGAATTTATCTATCTCTGCCTTAAACCGATCCAATGACTTGGCCTCCACATCCTTCTGTGGCAAAGAATTCCACAGATTCACCACCTTCTGACTAAAGAAATTCCTTCTCATATCCTTCCTAAAGGAACATCCTTTAATTCTGAGGCTATGACCTCTAGTCTTAGACTCTCCCTCGAGTAGAAACATCCATTTCACATCCACTCTATCCAAGCCTTTCACTATTCGGTACGTTCCAATGAGGTCCCCCTCATTCTTCTAAACTCCAGCGAGTACAGGCCCAGTGTCGTCAAATGCTCATCATCAGTTAACTAACTAATTACTGGGATCATTCTTGTAAACCTCCTCTGGACCCTCTCCAGGACCAGCACATCCTTCCTCAGATATGGATAGTGTTAATGTGCGGGGATTGCTGGTCGTTGCGGCTCAGTGGGCCGAAGGGCCTGTTTCCGCATTGTATCTCTAAACTAAACTAAGCAAAACTAAAGATGTCTTAACTTCGATTTCTTGCAAGAGAAATACTTTCCACACTGAAAATTTACATTCTACTCATATTCTGCATGCACCATTAGCCATGTGCGGAGGAAGGGACTGCAGATGCTGGTTTAAACCGAAGATAGACACAATAATCTGGAGTAACTCAGTGGGCCAGGCAGCATCTCTTGAGAAAAGGAATAGGTGATGTTTCTGGTCGAAACCCTTCTTCAGACCTCAACCCAAAATGTCACCTACAGGTATTCCTTTACTCCAGAGATGCTGCCTGGCCCCCTGAGTTACTCCAGATTTTTTTGTCTGCACCAGTAGCCATGTTTGTCTCAGATCAGTGGGTGGGTGTTGCCAGTGTAGGTTACGGTGCTTAAACTAGACTGCGGTGCAGACTGTAATATCTATATAATTAAAAGTCTCATCTTGACCACTTCCTGTCTGCACTGTATATTGATTTTAGAAAAAACGCTACCATTTATCGCTATGATTTTGGCCATCTTACTCACAGTCCTCCTCCACTGAGCAGGCCCCGAGGATTTTTCCCATCGATGAAAAATAAAAAAGTTATGTGTGCTTAAAAAACCTTGAGATCCTCTCGCCTGTCACTCACCGCGATGAAGGTTCTTGTTCGTCACTCACCGCGATGAAGGTTCTTGTTCTTGGTTTCTTGGTCCTCCAAAATATTCCAAATGGAATTTAAACTGGAGGTGGTGGAGGGAGGACTTAAGCCAGAAAGGGTTTTGGGGAAGTAAGAGCTACCTTAAATTTAGTTGCATCTGGTTGGGTAACTAAAGTAGGGTGGAGATTATTCCATGCTTTAATTGTGCGGGGGAAGAATGAATTGCTGTACACATCTGTCTTGGTAGCTGGAATCACAAATTGGATCGAATGCCCTCGTCTGCTCCTAATTGGTTTGGGTTTGGTGTAGGTCTTGTAATCTATGTTGAGCTGACCATTTAACATTTTGTAAAAACAGGTCAAACGGTGAGCTTCACGTCTGTCTTGGAGAGGGTTCCACCCCAGAGAATTCAGAAGTTTGGTAACACTCGCTTCTCTCTCATAGGTGTTCGTAACAAATCGAGCTGCCTGTCTTTGGACACGTTCGATGGAAGACATGTTTTTATTTGTGTATGGATCCCATGCTGCAACTGCGTAGTCCAAATGAGGTCTAACGAGGATGAAGTATAGCTTCTCCTTGACAGAAGTTGAACAATGATGAAAGTTGCTCCTCAGAAAATTTAGGACACCTGTTGCTTTCACCGTTGCATGATGAGTCTGACCATTCCAATGCAGATCATTCTGCAATTTGATGCCAAGATACTTGGTTTGTTTGGATTCTTCAAGGGTGGTACCATGTATATTGTATGATGTTTCGCCTGGATTCCTCTTTCTGGTGACACGCATGGTTTCACATTTGGAAGGGTTGAACTGCATGCCCCATTGTTGTGACCACCCTTCCGGGGGGGGGGGGGGAGGACTATAAAACCCCGGATGCCTGGACATGACTCAGTCACTCTACAGGATCGCGAGGGAGAGGCCACGACTCTCATTCTAAGCTGTGAATCAACTGAACTGTGAGTCTGCAATGTACTTGCAATAAATGATTTGTTAGCCCTTGTTTGGCCTGCTGCCCCACCTCTGCTTGAAACTGCAATGCTTTATTAGGTCCGAATGTGTTTGGAAGGAAGAAATGCTTTATTAGGTCCGACTGTGTTTGGTTCAAAATCCCACTCATTTCATGACTTCCGCTTAGTGGACAGATCGCGCTGATTGCGTAATTTACAGTGAGTGCAGAGGTCGCGCTGATTGCGTGATTTCCGTTAAGTGCAGAGGTAATGCTGATTGCGGAAGTTCCGCTGACTGCGGAAGCCCCAAAGTGGAGAGGCCGCGCTCAGCCGTGTGAGTATTCAAGAAGGTTTACTGCCATATATATGGTGGGTGAGTCAGTGAATGTGTGCATATGTATTTGTGTGTGTGTGTGTGTGTGTGTGTGTGTGTGTGTGTGTGTGTGTGTGTGTGTGTGTGTGTGTGTGTGTGTGTGTGTGTGTGTGTGTGTGTGTGTGTGTGTGTGTGTGTGTGTGTGTGTGTGTGTGTGTGTGTGTGTGTGTGTGTGTGTGTGTGTGTGTGTGTGTGTGTGTGTGTGTGTGTGTGTGTGTGTGTGTGTGTGTGTGTGTGTGTGTGTGTGTGTGTGTGTGTGTGTGTGTGTGTGTGTGTGTGTGTGTGTGTGTGTGTGTGTGTGTGTGTGTGTGTGTGTGTGTGTGTGTGTGTGTGTGTGTGTGTGTGTGTGTGTGTGTGTGTGTGTGTGTGTGTGTGTGTGTGTGTGTGTGTGTGTGTGTGTGTGTGTGTGTGTGTGTGTGTGTGTGTGTGTGTGTGTGTGTGTGTGTGTGTGTGTGTGTGTGTGTGTGTGTGTGTGTGTGTGTGTGTGTGTGTGTGTGTGTGTGTGTGTGTGTGTGTGTGTGTGTGTGTGTGTGTGTGTGTGTGTGTGTGTGTGTGTGTGTGTGTGTGTGTGTGTGTGTGTGTGTGTGTGTGTGTGTGTGTGTGTGTGTGTGTGTGTGTGTGTGTGTGTGTGTGTGTGTGTGTGTGTGTGTGTGTGTGTGTGTGTGTGTGTGTGTGTGTGTGTGTGTGTGTGTGTGTGTGTGTGTGTGTGTGTGTGTGTGTGTGTGTGTGTGTGTGTGTGTGTGTGTGTGTGTGTGTGTGTGTGTGTGTGTGTGTGTGTGTGTGTGTGTGTGTGTGTGTGTGTGTGTGTGTGTGTGTGTGTGTGTGTGTGTGTGTGTGTGTGTGTGTGTGTGTGTGTGTGTGTGTGTGTGTGTGTGTGTGTGTGTGTGTGTGTGTGTGTGTGTGTGTGTGTGTGTGTGTGTGTGTGTGTGTGTGTGTGTGTGTGTGTGTGTGTGTGTGTGTGTGTGTGTGTGTGTGTGTGTGTGTGTGTGTGTGTGTGTGTGTGTGTGTGTGTGTGTGTGTGTGTGTGTGTGTGTGTGTGTGTGTGTGTGTGTGTGTGTGTGTGTGTGTGTGTGTGTGTGTGTGTGTGTGTGTGTGTGTGTGTGTGTGTGTGTGTGTGTGTGTGTGTGTGTGTGTGTGTGTGTGTGTGTGTGTGTGTGTGTGTGTGTGTGTGTGTGTGTGTGTGTGTGTGTGTGTGTGTGTGTGTGTGTGTGTGTGTGTGTGTGTGTGTGTGTGTGTGTGTGTGTGTGTGTGTGTGTGTGTGTGTGTGTGTGTGTGTGTGTGTGTGTGTGTGTGTGTGTGTGTGTGTGTGTGTGTGTGTGTGTGTGTGTGTGTGTGTGTGTGTGTGTGTGTGTGTGTGTGTGTGTGTGTGTGTGTGTGTGTGTGTGTGTGTGTGTGTGTGTGTGTGTGTGTGTGTGTGTGTGTGTGTGTGTGTGTGTGTGTGTGTGTGTGTGTGTGTGTGTGTGTGTGTGTGTGTGTGTGTGTGTGTGTGTGTGTGTGTGTGTGTGTGTGTGTGTGTGTGTGTGTGTGTGTGTGTGTGTGTGTGTGTGTGTGTGTGTGTGTGTGTGTGTGTGTGTGTGTGTGTGTGTGTGTGTGTGTGTGTGTGTGTGTGTGTGTGTGTGTGTGTGTGTGTGTGTGTGTGTGTGTGTGTGTGTGTGTGTGTGTGTGTGTGTGTGTGTGTGTGTGTGTGTGTGTGTGTGTGTGTGTGTGTGTGTGTGTGTGTGTGTGTGTGTGTGTGTGTGTGTGTGTGTGTGTGTGTGTGTGTGTGTGTGTGTGTGTGTGTGTGTGTGTGTGTGTGTGTGTGTGTGTGTGTGTGTGTGTGTGTGTGTGTGTGTGTGTGTGTGTGTGTGTGTGTGTGTGTGTGTGTGTGTGTGTGTGTGTGTGTGTGTGTGTGTGTGTGTGTGTGTGTGTGTGTGTGTGTGTGTGTGTGTGTGTGTGTGTGTGTGTGTGTGTGTGTGTGTGTGTGTGTGTGTGTGTGTGTGTGTGTGTGTGTGTGTGTGTGTGTGTGTGTGTGTGTGTGTGTGTGTGTGTGTGTGTGTGTGTGTGTGTGTGTGTGTGTGTGTGTGTGTGTGTGTGTGTGTGTGTGTGTGTGTGTGTGTGTGTGTGTGTGTGTGTGTGTGTGTGTGTGTGTGTGTGTGTGTGTGTGTGTGTGTGTGTGTGTGTGTGTGTGTGTGTGTGTGTGTGTGTGTGTGTGTGTGTGTGTGTGTGTGTGTGTGTGTGTGTGTGTGTGTGTGTGTGTGTGTGTGTGTGTGTGTGTGTGTGTGTGTGTGTGTGTGTGTGTGTGTGTGTGTGTGTGTGTGTGTGTGTGTGTGTGTGTGTGTGTGTGTGTGTGTGTGTGTGTGTGTGTGTGTGTGTGTGTGTGTGTGTGTGTGTGTGTGTGTGTGTGTGTGTGTGTGTGTGTGTGTGTGTGTGTGTGTGTGTGTGTGTGTGTGTGTGTGTGTGTGTGTGTGTGTGTGTGTGTGTGTGTGTGTGTGTGTGTGTGTGTGTGTGTGTGTGTGTGTGTGTGTGTGTGTGTGTGTGTGTGTGTGTGTGTGTGTGTGTGTGTGTGTGTGTGTGTGTGTGTGTGTGTGTGTGTGTGTGTGTGTGTGTGTGTGTGTGTGTGTGTGTGTGTGTGTGTGTGTGTGTGTGTGTGTGTGTGTGTGTGTGTGTGTGTGTGTGTGTGTGTGTGTGTGTGTGTGTGTGTGTGTGTGTGTGTGTGTGTGTGTGTGTGTGTGTGTGTGTGTGTGTGTGTGTGTGTGTGTGTGTGTGTGTGTGTGTGTGTGTGTGTGTGTGTGTGTGTGTGTGTGTGTGTGTGTGTGTGTGTGTGTGTGTGTGTGTGTGTGTGTGTGTGTGTGTGTGTGTGTGTGTGTGTGTGTGTGTGTGTGTGTGTGTGTGTGTGTGTGTGTGTGTGTGTGTGTGTGTGTGTGTGTGTGTGTGTGTGTGTGTGTGTGTGTGTGTGTGTGTGTGTGTGTGTGTGTGTGTGTGTGTGTGTGTGTGTGTGTGTGTGTGTGTGTGTGTGTGTGTGTGTGTGTGTGTGTGTGTGTGTGTGTGTGTGTGTGTGTGTGTGTGTGTGTGTGTGTGTGTGTGTGTGTGTGTGTGTGTGTGTGTGTGTGTGTGTGTGTGTGTGTGTGTGTGTGTGTGTGTGTGTGTGTGTGTGTGTGTGTGTGTGTGTGTGTGTGTGTGTGTGTGTGTGTGTGTGTGTGTGTGTGTGTGTGTGTGTGTGTGTGTGTGTGTGTGTGTGTGTGTGTGTGTGTGTGTGTGTGTGTGTGTGTGTGTGTGTGTGTGTGTGTGTGTGTGTGTGTGTGTGTGTGTGTGTGTGTGTGTGTGTGTGTGTGTGTGTGTGTGTGTGTGTGTGTGTGTGTGTGTGTGTGTGTGTGTGTGTGTGTGTGTGTGTGTGTGTGTGTGTGTGTGTGTGTGTGTGTGTGTGTGTGTGTGTGTGTGTGTGTGTGTGTGTGTGTGTGTGTGTGTGTGTGTGTGTGTGTGTGTGTGTGTGTGTGTGTGTGTGTGTGTGTGTGCGTGCGTGCGTGCGTGCGTGCGTGCGTGCGTGCGTGCGTGCGTGCGTGCGTGCGTGCGTGCGTGCGTGCGTGCGTGCGTGCGTGCGTGCGTGCGTGCGTGCGTGCGTGCGTGCGTGCGTGCGTGCGTGCGTGCGTGCGTGCGTGCGTGCGTGCGTGCGTGCGTGCGTGCGTGCGTGCGTGCGTGCGTGCGTGCGTGCGTGCGTGCGTGCGTGCGTGCGTGCGTGCGTGCGTGCGTGCGTGCGTGCGTGCGTGCGTGCGTGCGTGCGTGCGTGGTCTCAGTGACTGAGCTGCCGGCCCAAGAATCCATTCGGCCCACAATGTCCATACTAGCCCTCTGGAAACCAGTCTCTTTGGCCCTCAATACCATGCTAGCGCTCCAGAAAGCCTCCCCCACCCCCACCCCGCCACTGGACAGCAACATTGGAATTGGTGGAGAGGTGGAATATTGCAGTGGGGGACCAGCCCTCCCGTGTGAAGCTGGTCTTGTAGTCCAGTTGACCTTAGTTGACCACTTAGTCTAGTTGAATTTAGTTCACCACTTAGTCTAGTTGACTTTTAAAGATCTTCAGTTCAGATTGGCTTTAAGTTCAGACATCATCAAACTATTTGCAGCTCTGCTGAGGTTTGGTGGTGTTGGCAATGGTACTGCTACTGGGCTGCTGTACAGACTGTAATATTGACTTTGACTGTGCAGATTAACGTTATGTTCAGACAGCACTGAACTATTTGCAGCTCTTTCTTTATGCAAGCGAATGCCTTGGGTAAAATCTGAAAGGTTCCTTTAGTTTAGTTTAGTTTAGTTTAGAGATACAGTGCGGAAACAGGCCCTGTGGCCCATCAAGACTGCGCCGATCAGCGACCCCCGTACACTAACTCTATCCTACACACTAGGGACAGTTAACCTACAAAACTGAACATCTTCAACATCTGAACATCTCGAAAGACGTACAGGTTTGTGGGTTAATTGGCTTGGTAGATGTAAAAATTGTCCCTTGTGTGTGTATGATAATGTTAATATGCGGGGATCGCTGGTCGGCGCAGACCCGGTGGGCCGAAGGGCCTGTTTCCATGCTGTATCTCTAAACTAAACTAAACTAAACTAATCTTTGGAATGTGGGAGGAAACCGAAGCACCCAGAGAAAACCCACGTGGTCATGGGGAGAATGTTTTATCTCCGGACAGACAGCACCTGTGGTCAGGATTGAACTTGGGTTTCAGATTACTGGGTTCTTTCAGATTTCAGATGAAAAAATCAAGCCAATGAGCCGAGAGGCCTGTACGTCTTTGGAGTGTGGGAGGAAACCAGAGCACCCAAAGAAGCCCCACGTGGTCATAATGGAGAACATACAAACTCCACACAGGCAGCGCCCGTAGTCAGGATCAAACTCGGGTCTCTGGAGCTACAAGGCAACAACTCTACTGCTGCACCACCATGCCAACCAATCTGCCTGCACATAATCCATATCCTCCATTCCCTGCACTTCAAGGATCCCAGAATTGGCAGTAAATCAGGGATTGCAAGTGAGAACAAAATCAGGAAAATTACAATCTGCAGGGAATTGCTATTGAGCTGGTTGTTGGAGCAGCTGCCAGACAAGTCTTCATGTCATCTTCTCTTCATCCCAATTTTATAAAAGAAACAGCTGGTGAAAGATTTAGATAGGAACATGGATTGGATGGGTTTAGAGAGAAGTGGGCCAAATGCAGGCAAGTGGGACTGGTGCAGATGGGGCATGTTGGTCGACATGGGCAAGATGGGCCGAAGGGCCTGTTTCCACAATGTATGACTATGACTCTGTGAGGGAAAACAGAAAAATGCCAGGCTAGCTAGCTCAACACCAATCATAGGAAATATGCCAGCTGCCATTGTTGAAGGCATAATAACAAGGCTTGACTAACACTCATGGCAACTCAACAAGGGGAACAAAGTTTTCTCAAAGTGAATCTAGGTTTCTGCTGCTGGATGGCTCTGTGTCTCTACATGTGTAAGAAATAAACGAGAAGGAATATTAGCATGGACCATTCATTTGAAGCCTCCAGAATTGAATCTCAGCAAATCTACCTGAGTACTTTGTTTGTCTCAGATCAGTGGGTGGGTGTTGCCAGTGTAGGTTACGGTGCTTAAACTAGACTGCGGTGCAGACTGCAATACCTATATAATTAAAAGTCTCATCTTGACCACTTCCTGTCTGCACTGTATATTGATTTTAGAAAAAACGCTACAATTTATCGCTATGATTTTGGCCATCTTACTCACAGTTCTCCTCCACTGAGCAGGCCCCGAGGATTTTTCCCATCGATGAAAAATAAAAAAGTTATGTGTGCTTAAAAAACCTTGAGATCCTTTCGCCTGTCACTCACCGCGATGAAGGTTCTTGTTCTTGGTTTCTTGGTCCTCCAAAATATTCCAAATGGAATTTAAACTGGAGGTGGTGGAGGGAGGACTTAAGCCAGAAAGGGTTTTTGGGAAGAAAGAGCTACCTTAAATTTAGTTGCATCTGCTTGGGTAACTAAAGTAGGGTGGAGATTATTCCATGCTTTAATTGTGCGGGGGAAGAATGAATTGCTGTACACATCTGTCTTGGTAGCTGGAATCACAAATTGGATCGAATGCCCTCGTCTGCTCCTAATTGGTTTGGGTTTGGTGTAGGTCTTGTAATCTATGTTGAGCTGACCATTTAACATTTTGTAAAAACAGGTCAAACGGTGAGCTTCACGTCTGTCTTGGAGAGGGTTCCACCCCAGAGAATTCAGAAGTTTGGAAACACTCGCTTCTCTCTCATAGGTGTTCGTAACAAATCGAGCTGCCTGTCTTTGGACACGTTCGATGGAAGAAATGTTTTTATTTGTGTATGGATCCCATGCTGCAACTGCGTAGTCCAAATGAGGTCTAACGAGGATGAAGTATAGCTTCTCCTTGACAGAAGTTGAACAATGATGAAAGGAAAATTAGCATGGACCATTCATTTGAAGCCTCCAGAATTGAATCTCAGCAAATCTACCTGAGTACTTGATCCATATCCACCATGTCCTTTAGGCCCTACATCTGAGGAAGATGTGCTGAGGCTAGAGAGGATCTAGAGGAGGTTTATGAGAATAATCCTGGGTAAGAATGGGTTAATGTGTGAGGAATGTTTGATGGCTCTGGGCCTATCCTCGCTGGAGTTTAGAAGGATGAGGGGGGGAGCTCATTGAAACCTACTGAATAATGAAAGGCCTAGATGAGTGTAACTGGAGAGGATATTTCCGCTAGTGGGAGAATCTAGGACCAGAGGTCATAGCCTCAGAATAAAAGGACGTTCCTTTGGGAAGGAGATGAGGAAGAATTTCTTTAGTGATGAATCTGTGGAATTCATTGCCACAGAAGGCTGTGGAGGCCAAGTCAGTGGATATTTTAAGGCAGAGATAGATAGATTCTTAATTAGTATGTGTGTCAGGGGTTAGGGGGAGAAGACAGGAGAATGGGGTTGAGAGGGGAAGATAGATCAGCCAGGATTGATTGGTGGAGTAAACTTGATGGGCCAAATGGCCTCATTCTTCTCCTATCACTTATGAACATGAACAAGAAGTGTGAACATTGAATTCTCCAATTTTAGGTAACTAACTGACAACTCCTCCCCCTCTTCCCCAGATCCAGTTGGCCATTTCGGACCGAGCGCCTGTGTTCGACAAAATGTTTGCCGAGTCTCCGCTTGGTGTCGCCGATGCACCGGAGGCCACATCGGGAACACCAGTTGCAGTAGATGAGGTTGGAGGAGGTGCACATAAACCTCTGGAAGGACTGATGGAGTTCCTGAATGGATGTGAGGGAGGAGCCGAAACGTCACCTATTCATTTTCTCCAGAGATGCTGCTTGACCCGCTGAGTTACTCCAGCATTTTCAGTTTCAGTTTCAGTTTAGTTTGTTGTCACGTGTACCGAGGTACAGCGAAAAGCTTTTGTTGCGTGCTAACCGGTCAGCGGAAAGACAATCCGGGTTTACAATTGCACCGTTCACAGTGTACAGATACATAAGGGGAATAACGTTTCGTGCAAAGTAAAGTCAGTAAAGTCTGATCAAAAATAGTCCGAGGGTCGCCAGTTTTGTCCATCACCATTTTGTGTCTATCTTGGAAGAAACACCTTATAGGTAGAAGTATTTCAAAAACTTACCTTTAAAGCAAATAGTTTTGCAATCTATCTAAAAATACTGACTTGTTAATAGACCATTGAACATTTGAGGACGATAATTTTTATTGAAGAATTTAACAGTCATAAATTGTGGGCCACCTCATTATACTCTCACCTTGTTAGCCTAACAATGCAAGTGCCTTTATTATTTTGTGGATATTCTGAATGTAGCAATAAAGTGAAATGACTTCAAAGGGAATTTTGAGGACCGGTACAGGCAGCACAGTGGGATTTAAATTTTTTTTTAACAGGATTTAACAAATGTTTTATACATTTGCCCCAGTTCAAAACCGCGAGAGAATTTATATTTGATAACTTGCGCAGTGTTGAAAGTTCCACTTCCTTGCAATAATTCAATTTTGTTGGTGGTAATGAGGAAAATAGCAGTATCGCGCATTATGTGTATTGCTTGCTGAAAAGTTATAACCTTTTAATTATCTCCATCTGGTTTAGGCACAGATGGAAGGAGTTATACGTCTCCCATCACCACCAAACAGACATGTCCCTTTCCACCCTTCCCTCTACCCCAGGTCCAGAGCAAAGTTAGTAATTACACAGCAGAAGCTTGAAGTGAAAAGTATTAAATTGTGAAAACGCAATATACATGGATAGGGACATAGACAGCTTTAAGGTTTAAGAAGGATGCAGGAAAATCGAAGATAGACAAAAATGCTGGTGAAACTCAGCGGGTGAGGCAGCATCTATGGAGCGAAGGAAATAGGCAACATTTCGGGTCGAAAGAAGGGTTTCGACCCAAAATGTCGCCTATTTCCTTCGTTCCAAAGATGCTGCCTCACCCGCTGAGTTTCTCCAGCATTTTTGTCTACAGCTTTAAGGTTCCTGGACTAAACTTGTACACTTCATCAAGGATTGTCTCATGCAACATATAGTGGAGCTCCAAACAATTTTATACTTCCTCCATCAACTCTGTCCAGGGACTCCGACAGTCCTTTCAGGTGAAGCAGATGTTTGCTTGCACCTAATCCAACCTCATCAACTGTATCCGGTGTTCGCAGTGTGGGCTTCTATATATCGGAGAGACCAAGCATAGACTCGGCGATCGTTTCGCTGAACACCTATGCTCAGTCCGCCTTGGCCTACGCGATCTCCCGGTTGCCAAACCTTTTAAGTCCCCCATCCCATTCCCACACTGACCTAGTGGTCAGTATGATCCGAAGAAGGATCTCGATCAGAAACGTCATCTATTCCTTTTCTCCAGAGATGCTGCCTGACCCGCTGAGATACTCCTGCTTTTTGTGTCTATCTTCAGTATTAAACCACCATCCTGCAGTTCCTTCCTACATAATATGCTTCGGTCTGATATAACAAAGTGAATGAGCAATGGGCTCAAGGAGAATTATCTCTTAATGATAATCCTAAAGCTCAGTTAATAAACTCATCAATCTTGAAGAGATTCGAGCAGTCTCTTCCGTGTTTCAATATTCTATGGCGTTTCTTCTGTTGCTGATCGCACCAAGTGCCTTGAGTAGAGAAGATCTAGTGGTAATTTTATTGATGTGTTTTAAGACGGATATATGAGTGAATGGAAGAAATAGACAAAGACTTACATGCTTCATAGTGGCGCAGCTGGTAGAATTGCTGCCTCACAGCCCCAGAGACCCGGGTTCAATACTGACCTTGGGTGCTGGCTTTGTGGAGTTTGCGTGTTCCCCTGGTCACAGCATGGGTCAGGTATCCTGAGGCATTAAAACTGATGCAAATAATTGAAAAAAAGGTAATTAAAAACACATTGGAAAGTGGTAAAATGTACCTTATCTTGGAAAGACACCAAAAGCTGGAGTTAAGGGCCTGTCCCACGAGCATGCGATTGCATGCGGCAAGCGCGACCAAACCGGAAGCGGGGGCCTCGCGGAGGTCGAGTGATCCCGTACGGGTTGACGTGAAGTTCGAGCGAAGTCCGCGCGTGACGTACGGCGTCAAGACGCTGCGTACGGCGTCGAGACGCTGCGCACGCCCGCCGAGGCGGAGCGTACGGCCTCAATGCGGCTGCGGGCCGGCAGGCCATTGGCGCACGGAATTTTTGAACAGTGTCAGTTTTTCGGAGCCCCGCGCGATGTCGGGACCAGCTCCGCACAACTCCATACGGCTCCGGCGATCGAAGTGGGACCGGCCCCGCGAGGCCGTACGGCTCAAGCGACCACGTTAGGTCGCGCTTGCCACATGCAGTCGCATGCTGGTGGGACAGGCCCTTAACTCAGCGGGACAGGCAGCAAACAGATAGCAAAAGCAATTTAGGGCAGCATGTCAACAGAGCTGCTGTACCAGAGACCCAGGTTCGATCCTAACTATAGGTACTATCTACACGGAGTTTGTGCATTCTCCTAGTGACCGAAGATAGACGCAAAAAGCTGGAGTAACTCAGTGGGACAGGCAGCATCTCTGGAGAGAAGGAATGGGTGACATTTCGGGTCGAGACCCTTCTTTAGACTGCATGGGTTTTCCCCGGGTGCTCCAGTTTCCTCCTACATTCCAAAGATGTGCGGGTTTCTAAGTTAGTTGGCTTCTGTAAATTGTCCCTAGTGTGTAGGATAGCGCTAGTGTACGGGGCGATCGCTTGTCGGTGTGGACTGAGTGGGCCAAAGACCCGGTTTCCACACTGTATTTCTGAAACAAAAACTTAATGAGTTTGGCAGGATACTTGCTAATCATAAACTAATATCACAAATTACACCCCAAAATCATCTTCAGGTTGAATGGGGTCAGAAAGCTGCTGCAACCTGTTTTCCCATGCGAAATAAATATCTGAAAGGTGTTTGCCTGGGAAGAGACTTTGAAGGGTAGATTTATTTTCCATTTTGTCGACAGGAAGAATAAAAACTTCCTCTTGAACTCGGCAGGAATGTTTAGATCTTTCCTGGCCTCGGAAACCCAGAATGGCCCATTTTCTCCAGTGGGATCCTTCCCAATCCCCCGCCCATCAATTAAACGCAGCAAGTTTGTTGCTCTAAGTTACTGCTTTTGTAGTGATAGGTCCTTTGGTTAAATGTTCTGCAAAAATAATTGTTAAAAAAAGGAAGTAGATTTTTTTTAAACTCAAGGGAAATGTAACTTGGGGCCACGTGCAAAAATCATTAAATTTTGAAATCTTTTGACCCTGCCTTACAGCACTTACAACGCCAGAGACCCAGGTCCGATCCCAACTAAGGGTGCCGTCTGTACGGAGTTTGTACGTTCTCCCCGTAACCTGTGTGGGTTTTCTCCGTGATCTTCGGTTTCCTCCCACACTCTATAGATGTACAGGTTTGTAGGTAAATTGGCTTGGTATAGTGTGAATTGTCCCTGGTGTGCGTGGGATAGTGTTAAGTTTAAGTTCAAGTTCAAGTTCAAGGGAAATGAAATTCACCATGCAGCGTTACAATTAAAAAAGGACACAATTCACAACATAATTCAACACAGACATCCACCACAGCATTCTTCACTGTGGTGGAAGGCAATACAGTTCAGACAGTCCTCCTCCTCCTCCTCCTCCTCCTCCTCCCTTTTTCACCCGTGGTCGGGGCCCTGACCCTCCGTAGTCACTGCTACGGATGGCCCGATGTTCAAGCCCTCTGGTCGGGATGGTCGGAACGCCGACGTCGGGACATGTCGAGCACACCCCGCGTCGGGTCAGGTCGAGCACACTCCCAAATCGGCCACCACCTTGCCGGAGACAGCGGCTTCCAGATGTTGTCGGCTGCAGGCCGGCGGTCGGAGCTCTTCTCCGGCGACCCCCGGCGAGGGATTGCCCGCTCCACGATGAAAGGTCCGCTCCACGCTTGCCGCCAGAAGCTACACAGACCGAGGCTCCAAGATGTTGTAGGCCGCAGGGCAGCGGTCGGAGCGCTTCTCCGACGACCCCCGGCATGGGGGTCCGCGATGTTAAAGTCCCTGCTGCGCCGCCGCTGGGGGGGGGGACTAATTTATGGGGATCACTGATCGGTGCGGACTTGGTGGGCCGATGGGCCTGTTACCGCACTGTATTTCTAAACTAAACAAAACCAAAAATAAGGAGACTGCAGATACATCCATTACACGTGATGATTGTTCAGCTGAATGATGAAAATGCTGCTTTGACAATTGCATGTGTCAATCCAGGAACTAGCAACATTTATACCAAAATCACATGTTACTTTTGGTTCAAATTGTTCTGGTCATCCCGCTCTGTGTAAAGATGGTGATGATAATCCATTGGCGAATAAATCCTCAGTGGTGGATTCTGTTGAAAGTGGTAAATTGTGATTAAGAAAAGTGTTGGAAGGAACTGCAGATGCTGGTTTAAA
Organism: Malacoraja senta; assembly: GCA_038087875.1. Classification (NCBI taxonomy): domain Eukaryota; kingdom Metazoa; phylum Chordata; class Chondrichthyes; order Rajiformes; family Rajidae; genus Malacoraja; species Malacoraja senta. Next base: position 216,867 of record JAXLNO010000761.1, on the reverse strand, counting down.
TCGAAGATAGACACAAAAAGCTGGAGTAACTCAGCGGGTCAGACACCATCACCTGCATGGTGGCGCAGCGGTAGAGTTGCTGCCATACAGTGCCAGTGACCTGGGATTGATCCTCACTAAGGGTGCTGTCTGTATGGAGTTTGCACGTTCTCCCCGTGACCTCGTGGGGCTCGGGTATCCTCCCACATTCCAAAGATGTGTGGGTCTGTAGATTAATTGGCTTCTGTAAATTGTTACTAGTGTGTAAAATAGAACAAGTGTGAACTAGTGTCAGCGTGGGCGCGGTGGGTTGAAGGGCCTGTTTCCATGCTGTATCTCTGAAACTAAATGTGGTTGGCAAGATACTTGCTAATCACATTTTAATATCACAAATTACACCCCAAAATCAGCTTAAGATAGAATGGAGTCAGAAAGCTGCTGCAACCTGTTTTCCCATGCGAAATAAATATCTGAAAGGGGTTTGCCTGTGAAGAGACCTTGAAGGATAGATTTATTTTCCATTTTATCGACGGGTAGAATAAAAACTTCCCCTTGAACCCGGCAGGAATGTTTAGATCTTTCCTGGCCTCGGAATCCCAGAATGACCCATTTTCTCCAGTGGGATCCTTCCCAATCTCCCACCCATCAATTAAACGCAGCAAGTTTGTTGCTCTAAGTTACTGTTTTTGTAGGGATAAGTCCTTTGGCTAAAAGAAATGTTCTGCAAAAATAATTGTTTTAAAAAGGAAGTCGATTTTTTTTAAACTCAAGGGAGACGCAACTTTGAAATCTTTTGACCCTGCCTTATAGCGCTTGCAGTGGCAGAAACCTGGGTTTGATCTCGACTACGGGTGCTGTCTTACGGAGTTTGTATGTTCCCCCCCGTGACCTGCGTGGGTTTTCCCTTGGTATTTGGGTTTCCACCCACACTCCAAAGACGTACAGGTTTGTAGGTTATTTGTCTGGGTAAAATTATACATTGTCCCGAGTGTGTGCAGAATAATGTTAATGTGCGGGGGTCACTGGTTGGCACAGACTCGGTGGGCTGAATGGCCTGTTTCCGCACTGTATCTCTAAACCAAACTAAACTAAAATAGGTGACGTGTTGTGTCTGGATTTGAGTATAGGAGCAGGGAGGTTCTACTGCAGTTGCACAGGGTCTTGGTGAGACCACACCTGGAGTATTGCATACAGTTTTGGTCTCCAAATCTGAGGAAAGACATTCTTGCCATAGAGGGAGTACAGAGAAGGTTCACCAGACTGATTCCTGGGATGTTAGGACTTTCATATGAAGAAAGACTGGATAGACTCGGCTTGTACTCGCTATAATTTAGAAGATTGATGGGGGATCTTATAGAAACTTACAAAATTCTTAAGGGGTTGGACAGGCTAGATGCAGGAAGATTATTCCCGATGTTGGGGAAGTCCAGAACAAGGGGTCACAGTTTAAGGATAAGGGGAAGTCTTTTAGGACCGAGATGAGAAAATCATTTTTTACACAGAGAGTGGTGAATCTCTGGAATTCTCTGCCACAGAAGGTAGTTGAGGCCAGTTCATTGGCTATATTTAAGAGGGAGTTAGATGTGGCCCTTGTGGTTAAAGGGATCAGGGGGTATGGAGAGAAGGCAGGTACAGGATACTGAGTTGGATGATCAGCCATGATCATATTGAATGGCGGTGCAAGCTCGAAGGGCCGAATGGCCTACTCCTGCACCTATTTTCTATGTTTCTATGTTTCTATGTCTGAACAAGGGTATCGACCCGAAACGTCACCTATTCCATTTCTCCAGAGATGCTGCCTCATTCACTGAGTTACTCCAGCTCTTTGTGTCTTTCTTCGGTGATTAAGAAAGGTCTGGTAAAGCAGAATTTAAAAAAAATCGAAATAACTTTATTCAGGATTTAAAAAATATGTACAAAACAACTGTACAACATTCCTCTGACATTCTTCACAGCTATCCATGCATTCAAATATAGCATTATATTTGATAGTGTTCCCAAAAACCATAAATATGCCGGCACCCTTGCCACTCATGTGGCCCCCTTGGGTGATATCCCTTCCCTTGTTTGAGGGGCGTCTCCACCACACCCTGCCCCCCAATGTGCAGCAGCGGAAGGACAGTAGACTGTGGTCATCCCCCGCAGAGCCTTGGCGTTGGTCACACCAAGCCTCAGTGCGTTCTTCAGCATCCTTGCCCTAATCAGAAGGAATGGAAGTTCATTAGTGATAGGAGCAGAATTCAGCCATTCGGCCCATCTATTCCGCCATTCAATCATGGTTGATAAACATTTCCCTCCTGCCTTCTCCCCATAACCCTGGAAACCCATACTAATCAAGAATCTGTCTATCTCTCCCTTAAAAATTGTCTTGGCCTCCCCAGCCTTCTGTGGCAATGAATTCCATACATTCACCGCCCTCTGACTAACGAAATTCCTCATCACCTCCTTCCTAAAGGAACGTCTTTATATTCTGAGGCTATGACCTCTGGTCCTAGACTCTCCCACTAGTAGAAAAATAGTGCTTGAGACTGATGTGAAACAGTGAGGATTTATAACAGTAGGCAGCAGTGATGCTGGCAGAGGAGAAATTACTTTTTTTTTTAAGGGATCATTCTTCCTGTGGGATTTGTTAATAACCAGCAGCAGTCAATTTGGAACTCATTCAAAGGAACCTTTCTTCACTTGACACAGGGAGCGATGTGTCAAATAGCAGCTGGAACCCGGAGTGTCACAGGAAGAGCACTCTACGACACACAAACTAGAGGCCGTAATCCCCCTTTCACTTCAAATGAATGGAAATCTCCTTACTCGCGCCTGGATGTTGTGCAACTTAATCAGGCAAAAGCTCACTTATCAGTTGTCCAATGTCAGAGTGCAATAACAACGTTGTTTGAAAGAAATTAGATTGTCCCGACAGAGTAAAATTGCACTTCTATACGCAGTTTATCAAGGAAATAAATCTTCATCATCTTTTATTTTGTTCGAAGACTTGCTCCCTGAACCAAGTATATTTCATGACGTCCCTCAGTGGAACACAAGGGTCTCACAAAAGTAGTTCCTTTGATTATACTCGCAGCAGGGTAGAAGTTAATTAGTGCAGAAGGATCTCAGACATGGGGTTGGGGTTGCCTTGAAAGGGAGTAGCGTTTTATGGCTTTTTTAATATTTTATAATATTTGTTGAACCATCAGAAAATTGCAGAAGCGTATATGTGCATTAGTGATGTACCCTTCATGAATCCAAACTGGGTTTCCGAATGCTTTGAATAGCTGACGAAGACTGCTGAACTGAAGCTGAAATGAGGAATGCAAGTTGAAACTCCGCAGATCCAGTCAGTGTTATTTGCGACATAGACACGATGATGAATGTGAGAGGAAGCGATCAAGGAAGCAATTATTGGCTTCCTGCATAATCCTCACACTTCAGTTTCACTTGAAATTGGCAACAGGTTACCAGTAAAAGTCAACGTGCTGGGATGGATTTGACATCACGTAGAGAAAAACTGGACTTCAAATCGTAGTGGATTTCATGTGTCCAATTCCCTCTCCAGTTTCAGCACCCCTGCCTCTCAGTTAGATGGATGTGGCTCAAGCTCCATTCCAGTGATTGAGCCCACGTGGTTTAGACTTTACGCTTTAGAGATACAGCGTGGAAACAGGCCCTTCGGCCCATCGAGTCCACGCACTATCCTACACACAAGGGACAATTTACAATTTACAGAAGCTAATTAACCTACAAACCTGTACATCTTTGGAGTGTGCGCGGAAACCGGTGCACCTGGAGAAAACCCACGAGGTTACAGGAAGAATGTACAAACTTCGTACAGAAAGCACCCGTAGTCAGGATTGAACCCTAGTCTCTGGCGCTGTAAGGTAGCAACTTTACCGCTGCACCAAGAGGCTCCACATAGACTGCACATGTCTGCCTCCACGTCGACACTCAGAACCCCCTTCTATCGATGAGGAAAGATATGAGAAAATATGAAAAAATATAATTTTGTAATGTAAAGAGCAATCTAATGATTATCTGTAATTAACAGAAGTAGAACTATAAATATTAAGAAAGTGAAATGCAAAAGTTGGAATGCTGATTGTGTTAAATCATTGAAGCTGTTGAGTTCAGAATGCTGCAATTCATAGGATTCTGCACCCAATAGTAAGAAGCATGCCCAATCTTTTCAAAATACAGGCAAAAATGCAATATTTAAAGATTCACAAAATGTGTAATCCCCATTTCAATAACTGAGTATTGGTTTGGTATCGGTTTATTAGTTCAGTTTAGTTTATTGTCACGTGTACCGAGATACAGTGAAAAGCTTTTGTTGCATGCTAACCAGTCAGCAGAAAGACAATACATGATTACAATCAAACCATTCACAGTGTACAGATACATGATAGGGAAATAACGTTTAGTGCAAGATAAAGCCAGCAAAGTCCGATAATCCAAATAATCCAAGCTTCTCCAATGAAGTAGATAGTAGTTCAGGACTGTTCTCCGGTTGTGGTGGGATGGTTCAGTTGCCCGATAACAGCTGGGAAGAAACTGTCCCTGAATCTGGTGGTGTGCGTTTTCACACTTCTATACCTTTTGCCCGATGGGAGAGGGGAGAAGTGGGAGTGGCCAGGGCGCGACTCGTCCTTGATTATGCTGCTGACCTTGCCGAGGCAGCGTGAGGTATAAATGGCATCGCTGGAAGGGAGGTTGGTCTGTGTGATGGTCTGGGCTGCATCCACAATTCGCTGCAATTTCTTGCGGTCTTGGATTATAGCCACGTCTACCGAGGTACAGCAAACAAGCTTTGTTTGCATGTTATCTAATTAAATCAGGTAATATTATACATGAATAGTATCAAGTCAAACAGAAATGCAACAGGATGAACAGCACCAAAGTGTAGAGTATAATTTTCACATTGTTGCATTACAGTTCCAGCAAAAAAGTCCATTGTCTGCAGTGAGGTAGGTTGGAGGATTAGGACTACACCCTATTTTATGGGAGAACTGTTCAGAAGACTGATAACAGAGGGGAAGAAGCTATCCCTGATGGTATGTGCTTTGGAGTAACATGACACCGAGAGCAGTCATTGCTTCCACTCTGGTTCTGTATGTTCTTTCCTATCCATGTACCCATCTAAGTGTCTTTTAAATGTTGTAATTGTACCTGTATCTACCACTTCCTCTGGTGGGTCATTCCATGTATGCACCACCCCCTGCGTATAAAAGCTGCCCCCTCTGGTCCATTTAAAATCAGTCCACTCTCACTTTAAACCTATGCCTTCCATGTTTGGACTTCTCTACACCGGTGAAACACTGTGGTTATTCACCTTGTCATCTTACCCACTTGCAAAATTAGGAATTCCTTCTGATGAAGGGTCTTGACCCAAAGCGTCACCTATTCCTTCTCTCCAGCGATGCTGCCTGACCCACTGAGTTACTCCAGCATTTTGTGTCTATCTTCAGTGTAAACCAACATCTGCAGTTCCTTTCTGCACAATCCCGTCTGAAATATTTATTTAGCTCATCCCACCTTCTCCACTTTCTATGTGGAAACAAAGAACTGCAGATGCTGGTTTACAAAAACTTAACAAAGCGCTGGAGTAACTCAACGGGTCAGGCACCATTGCTGGAGAACACAGGTGGGTGACGTTTCAGATCCGAAGAAGGGGTCCCGACCCGAAACATCACCTATTCATTCATGGTTTCCAGAGATGCTGCCTGACCCGTTGAATTACTCCAGCACTTTGTGTCTCTTTTCTCCTCTTTCAACATCTCTGCTTACTAAAACATGCTTGTGATGTTTAATTGGCGACTGACCTGTACTTTTGAGGTCATTACTCGAATGCTTCCCAGGAGGAAACGTTTGAAAGAGCAATGAAGGCCAATTAGAGGGTAATTATAGTTGTCTCTCGGCAGTGGTATCTGCTTAGCTTTTTCTCCTTGCCATATTACCGAGCTCTCCAGATTGTTTCAAGGTGAGCGAAAACACATCAAGTAATTGAATTCCTTACTTCTTGTTGCATTTTGTTAAGACTGTTCGGTTATAATTTGTTGCCTTATAAAATATAACTTCAGGAAGGAGAGGTCGAAAGCGGTAGTACACACTCATTAAATTAGCCATTCACTTATTGGCAAATCCCTTCTCTATGTTGTTTATTTGTAATATTGAGCGCAGCTTAGTGCGTTTGTAAGAAGCGGTTATAATGCTCAGCATTTTGTATTGAGTTGCCTGTACAATATGATTTTCGCTGCTGAATGCATGTTGAATGCTCACTGTGTCAGCTTCAGTTACACCTCTGATCACGGTGAACAGTTTGGTGTCAACTGCGGGTTTGCGCACATGTGTTATCCCAACTATTCCAACTACTCCAGCAATTTTTGTCTAGTTTAGGTGTTTTCTTTTAATTTACTTAATATTAAGTTCTATCATTTAAACCTGTTTTAAGTAGATTTATTGTTTTTTCCATTTATTTCAAATGCCGGGGTGATATGGTGGCGCTGTGGTAGAGTTGCTGCCTTACATCGCAAGAGACCTGACTATGGGTGCTGTCTGTACCGAGTTTGTACTATTCCCCCTGTGACCGTGTGGGTTTTCCCTGGGAGCCCCGGTTTCCTCCCACAGTACGTTAATGTGTACGTTAATGTGGCTTCGATAAAAATTGTAAATTATCCCTGGTGTGTAGGATTGTGTTAACGTGCGGGGATCGCTGGCTGGAACCGACTCAGTGGGCCAAAGGTCGTGTTTCCGTGCTGCATCTCTAAACTAAATACATTTTAAGTAACTCTGATTACTGGTTTCACTTAAATAATTAGAGAATGCAGGGATATGGATCACTGTAGACAGACACAAAATGCTGGAGTAACTCAGCGGGACAGGCAGCATCTCTGGAGAGAAGGAATGGGTGACGTTTTGGGTTGAGACCCTTCTCATTCGATTAGCAACAGTGCAAATTGAATGATAACAACCCCAGGTTTCCCCACCCCCCATTCCCACCTCCCACTGTCTGCACCTTTCTTCCACCACCCCCACAACCTTCTTCCTGGCTCCTGCTTCTACCATTCGTCCCCCAACGCTCCCCACTCAGATCCACCATTTTTCTTTTTTCTCCTCTCTTTCCCCTTTCCACTTCCCACTTCCACTTTTATCTCTCGCTGTGGCTTTGCATTTTACTCCTCCTTTTCTCTCCTCATCTGACACACTTTTGTCTCCTTCACACCTCTAGCCTCATCTCTATCTCCACCAGTTTGCCTATCAACAGCCCTCCCTCGCTTGTATCCACCTATCACTTGAGTGTGTAGGAAGGAACTGCAGATGCTGGTTTTGGGTGGAGATCGTTGTTCAGATATGGATCACTTACAGGCAAATGAGATTAGTTTATCTTGACATCATGTTTGGCGTGGACATCGTGGGCCAAAGGGCCCGTGTCTGTGCTGTATTTTTCTATGCTCCATGTTGCGATTGTAACGCTCTTTGATGGCAATGAGATGACAAGATGTTTTCGGGGTGGTGGGGCAGAAGGGCCGCGGATTTGTCCGCTGAGGCCTTGTCATTGCTTGAGGCCCACTCCGCAGACTGTGCCGGCGAGGACTGCAAGATGTTTGCATCACAGAAGTGAAGGACACCAGAAGCAATTGCAGCTGTGAGGGTGATGCGGGGGTTAGCACAGATCACTTCTTCTTCTTGCCAATGAAACATAAACTAAAGGAATAGTTAGATCTCAAGCCGGGTGTTGAGCAGCCAGGTTGTTGTCTCTGCGTCAATGTCTGCCAGGCCCTGAGCTCCATTTGGTGGGTGGTAGAGCGGGCACCCAGAGATGACATGGTTGGCTGTCAATTGTTCTGCTCCGCATTCACTGGCTGGACTCTGGCGGAACCCCCATCTCCACATGCTGGCATTGAAACGCCCAACTCCAGTACCAAGTCTGTTTAGCTTCACCCATGCTCCTCTGGGGAGGTCAGACCCTGGACAGCTTTTATCTGGTGAAGATATGTAGCTGTGTAATGGAGATGAGGTTACCTTCTGCTCCTGTGCCACTTGCTGGCTATCCAGTGTGCTTTTGTCTCAGTTGGCTGGATGGATGCTAGGAGTTGTTTTCCATGTGGAGCAAAGCGGTGATGGGACTTCAGTCAGGGTGGCCTCTGTTCTCTGCTGATAAGTAGATATGATGTAGGAAGTAGGAAGCAACTGCAGATGCTGATTTAAACCGAAGATAGACACACAATGCTGGAGCAACTCAGCGGGACAGGCAGCATCTTTGGAGAGAAGGAATGGGTGACATTTTGGGTCGAGACCCTTCTTCAGACTGAGAGATATGATGAATTTGTATCGAGCCCAGTGACAGGAGTTGAAGTTCATGATATGTTTAAACTGAGTAGTGGAGTCTTTAGACTTTAGAGATACAGCATGGAAACAGGTCCTTCTGTTCCCCAAGTCTGCATCGACCAGCAGTCACCACATACACTAGCAGTATCCTAAACACTAGGGACAATTTACAATTTAGGCCATTTTAGTTAATCGAGACAAAAGCTGTTTCTTCGTCCCTGTTGCAGCATGTTGAGCCCATTCTAGTTAAATTATAAATTACAAAGTTCAAACTTCCCTAATAAAGACGACTCACAAGAGTCGTTGATGCACAAGTGAAACTATGGGGTTGCACTCATGATGATGGTTCACTCCTTTCATTAATTGATTGGATTTTCTCACTTTGCCACTTGTGTTAATAAAACCAAATTTAGACCTTAAACTTTAGTTTAGTTTAGTTTAGAGATTCAGCGCAGAAAAAGGCCCTTCAGCCTACTGAGTCCGCGCTGACCAGCGATCCCCGTACACTAGCAGTATTCTACACGCTAGGGGCAATTTAATTTTTTTTTACCAAAGCAAATTAACCTATGAATCTGTATGTCTTTGGCGTGTGGGAGGATACTGGAGCACATGGAGAAAACTCATGCGGTCACGGGGAGAGCGTACAAACTCCGTACAGACAGCACCTGTAGTCAGGATCGAACCCAGGTCTCTGGCGCTGTAAGGCAGCAACTCTACCGCAGCGCCACCGTGCCACCCAAGAGTCATACAGATCAGAAACAGACCCTTCAGCCCAACTTGTTCATGCCGACCAAGATGCCCCATCTAATCTAGTCCCATTTGCCCGCGTTTGGCCTATATCCCTCTAAAATGTTCCTGTCCTTGAACCCGTCCAAATGTCTTTTAAATGTTGTTATAGTCCCTGCCTCAACTACCTCTTCTGGCAGCTCGTTCCATATACCCACTACCCTCTGGGTGAAAAAGGTGCTCCTCAGAGTCCCACTCCTTTCGGATAAACAGAAGGAATTGACACCACCAGTATTTGCCGGAGAATGCAATGTCCACTGGCGGATGAAATATCAGCCCAGAGGCAGCCTGATGGTGTGGCATAAAGTGATGGCAAGTGTCGATCACACCAACTAGCATGCACTGGGAAGCCTCCTCAACTGATGTTGAAGATAACATCAGCTAGCACACTGAGTAAAGTCACAAAGCAAAGATAAATGACTGGCTACAACAGCAATTTTTGAACTTGTGTATTTTTTAAATGCAATTCCCCGCAGGCTAAAGTAGTGAATTGCATGTTTAAAGTGCCCCAGGGGCTACTTAATCAAGATCTCAAATCGTTCTCTGGATGGAAGCTTGCATTCGGAAAGGGAAGTGTACGTCAGACTGTTTGACAAACTCGTCATCGGGCCAAGGTATAAGAACCAAGCAAAACAAGAGACAAAGTGCTGGAGTAACTGCGCAACAGGCAGCACCTCTGGAGAACATGGATAGGCGATGTATGCTGAAGAAGGGTCCCGACCCGAAACATCACCCATCCGTGTTCTCCAAAGATGCTGCCTGACCCGCTGAGTTACTCCAGAATGTTGGTGTCTTTTTGTTGTAAACCAGCATCTGTAGTTCCTTGTGTCCAACATGAAATAAGCAAGTTTGAAACAGGCTGCAGAAGCCAGAGGCCTTCAAATGTTCCAATCGCTTTGTCAAATAGACTGGTCATTTTTAAAATACTCGTCAAAGCAAGCGGAATGATTGGTTGATGTTAAGGAGAGAATGTTGCTTTTCTGTTGGGTCAAATGTGTTTTATTATCATATGTTAGCTCAGTTTATTTCAGTTCAGTTTAGTTTATTGTCATGTGTACTGTGGTACAGTGAAAAGCTGTTATTGCATACGAAACCGATCAGCGGAAAGACAATACATGATTACAATTGAGCCATTCACAGTGTAGAGGTACCTGATAAGGGAATAAATGCCAGGTAAAGCCAGTCAAGGATAGTCCAAGGGTCCCCGATGAGATAGAAAGTAGTTCAGGACTGCTCACTGGTTGCACTAGGATGGTTCAGTTGCCTGATAACAGCTGTGAAGAAACTGTCCCTGAATCTGGAACAATGAAATTCTTACGTACAGCATTCTTACATTCTTACTGTGGATGGCTCGATTGTAATCATGTATTGGCTTTCCGCTGACTGGTTAGCACGCAACAAATGCTTTTCACTCTACCTCGGTACACGTGACAATAAACTAAACTAAACTGACTAAATTAAATTAAAGCAACACAACAGATAAGTAAACTTATTACTCTGTATATTAAACAACAACAAAAAGTTCACAATAACATTTCAAAGACAAAAATAATGCCCCCAAGTCTATATATTTCGGAGCCTATTTGAAGGTTGTAGTGTTTAATAGCCTGATGGCTGCAGGGCAGAAGCTGCTCCTGAACCTATAGGGTGGCACGGTGGCGCAGTGGTAGAGCTGCTGCCTTACAGCACCAGAGATCCGGGTTCGACTCTGACTACGGACTGTATGGAGTTTGTACGTTCTCCCCGTGACCTGCATGTGTTTTCTCCAAGATCTTCAGGTTCCTCCCACACTCCAAAGTTGTACAGGTATGTAGGTTAATCGGTTTGGTTATAAATGTTAAATTGTCCCTGGTGTTAATGTGCGGGGATCGCTGGCCGGCGTGGACCCGGTGGGCCGAAGGTCCTGTTTCTGCGCTGTATCTCAAAACTAAACTAAACCAAATTAAACACAGTTCTCTAGGCGTGGTCCCACACTGCGGTAAACACGTTCCAGTTTTCAGGCTCCTATATCTTCTTCCCGTGTGGAGGAGGTGCAAAGGATCCTTGTGACCCGCGGAATAACCTGACCATAAAGTATGGGTTTGCGCGGTGGAAAATCCATGTACTTTTATGGAATTGCAGCCCTCGTAATATATCAAACCGTACAAGTTGGGCAGCACAAGACCTGAGATTCACTGACTCACAACTTCCTCAAAGGCTAGAGAACTGGGTTAATTAATGCTGTTAGTGAGTTAGGTGGAGCACCATTCCCTTTTGAAGTTCTACACTGGCAGATAAATGATTTACGATTTTAATTCTGCAAACACCTCATCTCTCTGACAGAATAATTATGTCTGATGAAGATCTCTGTTTTCTGTTTCATCATACTGGTTAAATGGAAACAAGTCCTAAATCTGCCCTGACAAACTGTCTAACATGGTAGATAGTCTATATTACATTAAGCACTCCAGTTCAAAGAGCTGCTATGAAAGGCAGCTCTGAATATTCAGAGATTTTAGCCACACATTTTGTTCAGGCTTCCACCTCCATTGTTAGTACAGGCCAGAACTTCCTGAAATATCTTAAAGGGTTGTCAGCAGTAGAAATCAGAGGTTGGGAAATCAGTTTTCCAAAGATAGACACAAAAAGCTGGAGTAACTCAACGGGTCAGGCAGCATCTCTGGAGAGAAGGAATAGGTGACGTTTCGGGTCGAGACCCTTCTTCACACTGAGAGTCAGGGGAAAGGGAAACGAGAGATATAGACGGTGATATAGAGAGACATAGAACAAATGAATTAAAGATATGCAAAAAGCAACAATGATCAAGGAAAGGTGGAGCCCACAATGGTCCATTGTTGGCTGTGGGTAGGTTATACAGACAGTGAAACTCAACAGGACGACAGTGAAACTAGTATGATGACTAGGGTGGGGGAGGGACGGAGAGAGAGAGGATGCAAAGGTTACTTGAATATTCATACCACTGGGGTGTAAGCTGCCCAAACAAAATATGAGGTGCTGTTCCTCCAATTTGCGCTGGGCCTTACTCTGACAGTGGAGGACAGAAAGGTCAGTGTGGGAATGGGAGGAGAGTTAAAGTGATCTCCTGGTTGCCACGTTTTAACCCAGGAGTCAATTTTCCATGTCAGTTGCCATTGTTACCACTTTCTCAATCATTAACTTTTTTTCTGTACTCCAGTGCCCACCAGAAACTTCTGATAGCAATAAAGTGGCATTAGCACTATGCCTAATGGAAATGATTCCAGAGGCAGAGTGCAGTGAATTATTGCAGTCACATGGCAATTGAACATGAATGAATTTCTATGCCAAGTCTTACCCCCGAACAGCTAAATGTATTTTTGTCTCAATTAAAATCGGTCACTAACTTAAGACGAGGCTGGAGTGTCAAACAGTGATAACTTAATAGGAATGGCTGCTTTGCCTTAAGATAAGTTCTTCCTTTCTCCTAATATCCTCTTTGATGGTTCACACATCACCAATTCCATGGCCATAATCAAACTTACCCCATTCCAATCTTATCCACGGTCATAGAGTCATGGAGTGATACAGTGTGGAAACAGGCCCTTCAGCCCAACTTGCCCACACCGGCCAACATGTCCCAGCAACACTAGTCCCACCTGCCTGCGCTTGGGCCATTTCCCTCCAACCTGTCCTATCCATGTACCTGTGTAACTGTTTCTTAAACGTTGGACCTCTTTCTCCCTCCAGCCCCCCATCTCTTCTCACCTTAGTTTCCATGCTTTGCTTTCCTTTCTCTTTGACATCCTGATGTCCCGAGCCTCCCTTGTGCTTGCTCCCTTCTCCCCGATAATCTGCTCCCTTCTCCCCGATAATCTACCTCTGTCTTTTGTCCACACACCCCCCCCCCCCCCCCACCCCAGCTCCTATGGAAATCCCACTCATCAGATCACCTATCCATACATTCTTCTCTCACTCGCCCATTTCTTACACGATCCTTTCCTTCCATAATCTGCTCCCTTCTCCCCGATAATCTACCTCTGTCTTTTGTCCACACACCCCCCCCCCCCCACCCCAGCTCCTATGGAAATCCCACTCATCAGATCACCTATCCATACATTCTTCTCTCACTCGCCCATTTCTTACACGATCCTTTCCTTCCACAATCCAGTGATCATAGATGGAACCGTGCAGCACAGGAACATGTCCTTCAGCCTATGATGGCCGTGTCACACATGCTGCCAAATTCCAGAAATGCTGCCTGGACTCGTTGACTTACCTCCAGCCTTTGTGTCCTTTTGTGTAAACCAGCATCCTTTTTAAAGAAGTTCCTTGTTTCACCAAGTTTGTTCGTTCTCTCCTTATAGCTAACATCCTCTAATCCAGGGGGGGCATTTTGGTAGACCTCTTGGTTGAGACAACCAGAAATGGAAATAATACTTCAAATCTGGCCCAAACAAATTGTTATGATTATTCCAGCTTTTTGTGTCTAAATTGTTATAAAGGTCTAGCAGAATTTCTTTTTGTACTTATTGCCATGACATGCTTTACCAATCTATGTACATGTTCATAAGGACATAAGTCCAGAAGTGATATGAGCAGAATTTGACTATTCGGCCCCATCAAGTCTACTCTGCCATTCAATTATGACTGATCGATCTCTCCCTCCAAACCCCATCCTCCTGCCTTCTCCCATAACTGCTGACACCCTACTAATCAAGAATCTATCCATCTCTGCCTTAAAAATATCCATTGACATTCACAGATTCACCACTACATTCAGGGAGCTGTAGACTTAGATCAGGATCAGGCTATGGCTTGACCTCCTAAAATGCGACATCTCAAATCTACATCAATTAGTAAACTCCATTTGCTAATTCAATTTATAGAAGCCAATTAACCCACAAACCCACACATCTTTGGAATGTTGAAGGAAACCGGAGCACCCAAGAAAACCCAGGGGGTCACGGGGATAATTTACTAATTCCGTACAAACAGCACCTGTAATCAGGATCGAACCTGGGTCCCTGGCGCTGTAAGGCAGCGACTCTGCCGTTGTGCCAATGTGCCACCCTTCCACCGGCTGCGCCATTGTTCTGCCCTGCTACTAGGTTATCTAGGGGCAACATTTAAAGGCGATGTGCAGCGGCAGGTTTTTAGACAATAGACAATAAGTGCAGGAGTAGGCCATTCGGCACTTCGAGTCAGCACCGCCATTCAATGTGATCATGGCTGATCATCCCCAATCAGTACCCCGTTCCTGCCTTCTCCCCCATATCCCCTGACTCCGCTATCTTTAAGAGCCCTATCTAGCTCTCTCTTGAAAGTATCCAGAGAACTGGCCTCCACCGCTCTCTGAGGCAGAGAATTCCACAGACTCACAACTCTCTGTGAGAAAAAGTGTCTCCTCGTCTCCGTTCTAAATGGCTTACCCCTTATTCTTAAACTGTGGCCCCTGTTTCTGGACTCCCCAACATCGGGAACATGTTTCCTGCCTCTAGTGTGTCCAAACCCGTAATAATCTTATATGTTTCAATAAGACCCCTCTCATCCTTCTAAACTCCAGAGTATATAAGCCCTGCCGCTCCATTCTCTCAGCATATGACAGTCCCGCCATCCTGGGAATTAACCTTATAAACCTATGCTGCACTCCCTCAATAGCAAGAGTGTCCTTTCTCAAATTAGGGGACCACAATTGCACACAATACTCCAGGTGTGGTCTCATTAGGACCCTATACAACTGCAGAAGGCTCCTATACTCAACTCCTCTTGTTATGAAGGTCAACATGCCATTTGCTTTCTTCACTGCCTGCTGTACCTGCATGCTTACTTTCATTGACTGATGAACAAGGACCCCCAGATCTGTTGTACTTCCCCTTTTCCCAACTTGACACCATTTGGATAGTAATCTGCCTTCCGGTTTTTGCTACCAAAGTGGATAACCTCACATTTATCCACATGAAACTGCATCTGCCATGCATCTGCCCACTCACACAACCTGTCCAAGTCACCCTGCATTCTCATAGTATCCTCCTCACAGTTCACACTGCCACCCAGCTTTGTGTCATCTGCAAATTTGCTAATGTTACTTTGAATCCCTTCATCTAAATCATTGATGTATGTTGTAAATAGCTGCGGTCCCAGCACCGAGCCTTGCGGTACCCCACTAGTCACTGCCTGCCATTCTGAAAGGGACCCGTTAATCCCTACTCTTTGTTTCGTGTCTGCCAACCAATTTTCTATCCATGTCAGCACTCTACCCCCAATATCATGTGCCCTACTTTTGTCCACTAATCTCCTATGTGGGACCTTATCAAATGCTTTCTGAAAGTCCAGGTATCTAGTCTGCCGCTGTGCCAATGTGCCACACTTCCACCGCTGCGCCATTGTTCTGCTCTGAAAGTCCAGTCCAGAACTACATCCACTGGATCTCCCTTGTCCATTTTCCTAGTTACATCCTCAAAAAATTCCAGAAGATTGGTCAAGCATGATTTCCCCTTCATAAATCCATGCTGACTCGGACCGATCCTGTTACTGCTATCCAAATATGCTATTTCATCTTTTATAATTGACTCCAGCATCTTCCTCACCACCGATGTCAGGCTAACTGGTCTATAATTCCCTGTTTTCCCTTTCCCGCCTTTATTAAAAAGTGGGATAACATTAGCTACCCTCCAATCCACAGGAACTGAATCTATAGAACATTGGAAAATTATCACCAATGCATCCACGATTTCTAGAGCCACTTCCTTAAGTACCCTGGGGTGCAGACCATCAGGCCCTGGGGATTTAACAGCTTTCAGTCCCATCAGTCTACCCAACACCATTTCCTGCCTAATGTGCATTTCCTTCAGTTCCTCCATCACCCCAGATCCCCTGGCCACTAGTATATCAGGAAGATTATTTGTGTCCTCTTTAGTGAAGACAGATCCAAAGTACCTGTTCAACTCATCTGCCATTTCCTTGTTCCCCATAATAAATTCACCTTTTTCAGTCTTCAAGGGTCCAACTTTGGTCTTAATTATTTTTTTCCTCTTCACATACCTAAAGAAGCTTTAACTATCCTCCTTTATATTCTTGGCTAGCTTACCTTCGTACCACATATTTTACTTCGGAGTCACGTGAGTGATTCCGTGAAGAAGTCCCGCCAGAGCGCATGGGCGTCATTACGTCTGATGCATTGGCGCACGTACCAGCGGGAGGACAGAGCTCCTCCTGTGGTAAGTAGTTTTAAAGTAATTTTTTTTAAACTCCAGCTAAGTGGGAAAACTTAGCTGGAGTAAGAAGTTGTTTTGCTGTGGTGCCGTGCTTTGTTGGGTTTTTACAGGGCACCATGGACAAGACGACCAGGGGTAGGCGAGCCGCAAGTAAAGCAAAGGAGAGCCGCGGGAATGCGGTCTGTGAGCGGCTGCCTCGTACCCCTGCACAGTCGCCGACCGGGAGCGGAGCGACTGCAGACTTGGTGCTACAAAGCACCAAAGCACAGAGCCAACGCCAGTCGGGCTTAAGGCCAAGGGAAAAGTCTGCGAGGCCCTCGGGCTCAACTGAGTTGGGCCGCGATAAGTACCGTACGGGGCTGGATACCGTTTTTAAACGGTTATCCCAAATGGAACACCTCATACAGGGGTTGCTCCAGCAACGCACACTCCGGGGGGAGGAGTCATGTGAGCGGCAGGCTGCAGAAGAGGCCGCGCCGGCAGCACATGGTAGAGGGCTGCTTGATAGCACCCTCATTGATGAGGTGAGTGCAGAGGGGCAGCTAAGTTCTGACCCCGACTCTGATGGTGACTTCGATCCTAGCGAAGACGGCCGTTGTCAGAGGTCCCATCTCTGGCAGCACGATTCGCTGTCCCGTCAGAGTCTGGAGAGCCACTGGGAGATGAGCTGACCTCCACGATATAGAGGCTGCTTGATAGCACCCTCATTGAAAAGGCGACTGCAGAGGGTCAGCTGAGGTCTGACCCCGACTCTGACGGTGAGTTCGAGCCTAGCGAAGACGGCCGTTGTCAGAGGTCTTATCTCTGGCAGCACGGTTCGCTGTCCCGTCAGAGTCTGGAACCGCCAAGAAACAGGAGACCCGGGGAATTGCGTGTTGCTGAAGGTGCCAGCAGTGAACCGGGTGATATGGAGCCAGATGGGCGTGGGCATAAGTGCCCAGGAGATGAAGCTGCAGAGAATCCTGAAACTACTTGGCTCAGGAATCATGGCGTTCGCTAGAACGGTGGATGGAGGGCATATGTCGGAGACGCAGCAAGAGGTACTAGGGTTGCTTTGTAGCACCCATTTTGAGATAAATTGTCTCAGGGAAAGTGCCATTCGGCCCACCATTAATCCCAAGGTTGCAGTACTCTGCCAGCCCAGCAACATACAGCCGGCCAACCTACTCTTCGGAGAGGACCTCGACAAGCGTGTCAAGGAGATGGATGACGAGGGAAAGACGGTGGGCTTGATCAAGCCACCGGCGGTCGGCAAGTTTCCAAAAAATAAAGTACCCCTATAAACGAGGGACAGATTGGTCTGGACCAGGAACAAGTCGGCCGGCAATGCAGATGCGCAGGTGCATTCTGCAGCGGGAACACGGTCAAACATTGGCTTTCCCGCCAGGAGCCGGGGACAACGGGATCTACCAGGTACCAAGGAGGTAGGTGGGCCTGGTTCTCAGGTGCACATATCAAATGTGACACAACTAAAATCTGGGGGTACATTACATCTGTTCCGGGATTAATGGAAGCAAATTACCTCAGATCTGTTTATACTGAGTGTTATTCAAGGGTTTCGAATGGAGTTCAATCCAAATTGTGATTTGCACATTCAGCATGTTCCTGGGAGAACTGTTCAGTTTTCATTAACAGAACAGATGGAGGTTCAGGCTGCGCTTGGAAGCTTATGTGATAAAGGTGTAATTGGAAAGTCGGTTCACCAACCCCATCAATTTGTGTCTAATATTTTTCCCAGGCCAAAAAAGGATGGGGGATGCAGTATAGACATTGTAAGATGGAATTGTCACTGCCAAGCAACTGGGTCCAGAGGATGCTATATGGAGACTATAGAGCTTAAAGATGCAGATTAATCAGTGTCTGTTCATTTGCAGGATAGAGGATATTTGAAATTCACCTGGATGGATCAACTATGGCACAAAATTGTTAAAACCTATAATAGGCATGCTGAGAGGCCAGGGTCAGGTGCTCATGGCTTATCTCAATGATATCTTGATTACAGGGGTTTCCAAGAGAACAGCTGAAGTAACCGGTGGTAGTTGTTAAATCCACTTTTCAAAGATTGGCCATTATCCATCCAGAGAAATCCAAATTAACACCTGACTATTTGGGTCACAATTGATTCAATTAAGTGACTCTGCCCAGGGAGAAAGGGTAGAGCTAATTGGCAGCTGTATCAAGCTAATGGAGGCACTAAGGATACATTCAGGTCATTATAATAGACCCATGCAGTTATCAGCAGAGGCTGTTTCTGATTTACAATGGTGGATTCACCATGTGTCCAGTAGTTCGAGCAAGGTAGTGCTTGAGCAACCTTCCATGATTTTGTAGATCAATGTCAGTGCACTCGGGTGGGGTGTCACGGATACGAGTTTCAGTTGTCGAGGCAGATGGACTGAGCAAGAGGCATCGCTTCTGCAGACATGGGGAATTAACTATTAAGAGCTTTTTATGGATAAGGCTTATTGCTCTAACAAAGGTAACCTGCATGTTCAGTTTCAGATTGACAATACTACGGCAGTGGCATATATATTAATCACATCGGTGGAATCAAGTCGGTATCTTGTGACAGATTGGCTAATCAAATTTGGGCCTGGTGTATTGAAAAAGATATTTGGTTTTCAGCTATTTATCTACCAGGTAGATTCAACATAGTAGCAGATGCCAGGTCACGAAAGTTCCATGACAACACAGATTGGATGTTGAACCAGGAGGTGTTCAATAATATAGTACTTATATATGAATGCCAGATATCGATATGTTTTGCATCGAGATTTAACCACCACCTGCCTAAATATGTTTCATGGGAACCAGACCAGGGGGCAGTTGCAATTGATGCTTTCTCGCTACATTGGGGTGGTATGTTTTTATATATTTTCCCACCATTCTGCCTCATAGGTCGGAGTCTGCAAAAAAAAAAAAATCAAACAGGATGCCGTTTCGGGGGTGCTTGTAATACCTAATTGCCCGATTCAAGCATGGTTCCCTTTGATGTTACAGTTAGCGATCCAACCTCCTTTGGTGGTTCCCAAGCATAGGAATTTACTGGAGCATCCGCTAACACAGGAAAGTCATCCGTTATGTGATCGTATTGACTTGTTAATTTGCAGGTTTTAAGAAGGCCATACCTGGGGTGAGGACTGTCTGGGCGAACGGTGGACATGCTCACTGCAGCCTGGAGAAAGAGTACTCAAAAGTGGTATATTACTTATGTTAAAAAATGGGAGCAATATTGTGTACAAAACAATATAGTACTGCAGGTATTGTGGATATTTTAGAGTTCCTGTTGACACTCTACGATGATGAGGGGCTCAGTTATAGCACCATTAATACAGCTTTAAGTGCTTTGTCCTCGTATGGTTTAGTTGGGGTCAGGAAAAGATCCTATTGTGTTTTCATCCTCTCATAGCTCGATTGATGAAAGGAATTTCAACTCTAAACCTCCTAAACCCGGGTATATGGCGATCTGGGATGTAAGTGTGGTCCTCAAGATGCTTTGACAGTGGGTTCCTGTCACGTCTCTGAATTGACAAAACTCACCATGAAGGTGGTCATGCTCATGGCATTGGTTCAGCATAGCGAGTGCAGATTTTGCAAAAGCTTCAGCTAGACAGGATGGAAGTGGATGAAGAGAATGCTATGTTATATATTTACGACCTGCTCAAACAGAGCAGGCCAGGTGTCACAGGTTTTAAAATTGTGTTTTCAGCGTAACCTACTGATCCATGTTTATGTGTAAGGACACATTTATTACATTATATTGAAGCTACAAGTACCTTAAGAAATGTGGAAACAGGATTGTTTATCAGTTACAAGAAACCACACAAGAGAGTGTCAGAGCAGACTATCTCAAGGTGGTTAAAGCAAGTGTTGATTCAGGCAGGTATTAACACTGACGTGTATACATCTTATTCCTCTAGTGCAGCAGCAATGTCGGCGGCCAGGGCGATGGATGTTCCCATCGATCATATTCTTACAGGCGGTCAAATCAATTGTTTTTTCAACAATTTTTACCATCGGCCGATTGCCGATCGGGGGCTGTTTGCAAATTCTGTATTAAGTTCTGTTTAGTTTCCCCTGGGATAGAGGGGTTACAGTTTGTTTTGATTATTCAAATCAATTGTTACTGCATGATATTCAATTTCATGTTTAACGCATTATTGATTGTTTCTCATCCGAAGTCAATCAATGCAGTGAGAAGCCGGGATTTGAATCTGCGGCATAAAATCACAGAGATTTGAACTCTTCACGGAATCACTCACGTGACTCCGAAGTAAAATAGTAAGATTAAACGAGAACTTACCAGTTTGAAGTTTGATCTTTATTTAATGAGGAGTTACGTTGGTGATTACTTGCCCACCGCGCTCAACCCTCTCTCTCATAAAGGTCATATGGTAGTTCTCATGTTGCTGATCTTACTATGTTACTTCAAATATTCTGTTATCTGTGATTTCATACCGCTGCTTTGAAGATTGACACGCATGCGCTCTGGTGGGACTTCTTCACGGAATCACCAACGTAACTCCTCATAAAATAAAGATCAAACTTCAAACTGGTAAGTTCTCGTTTAATCTTACTATTTTCTCCCCGTATTGTCTTTTTGGTTATCTTCTGTTGCTCTTTAAACATTACCCATTCCTCTTGCTTCCCGCTCATCTTTGCTACGTTGTACTTCTTCTCATTCATTTTTATACTGTCCCTGACGTCCCTTGTCAGCCACGGTCGCCCCTTAGTCCCCTTGGTTTTTCGCACAGAGGGTGGTGGGTGCCTGGAACGGAGGTGGTCGAGGCAGATACAATAGTGGCATTTGAAAGCATTTTAGATAGGCACATGGATATGCGAGCTTCGGGGGGTTTGGGATCACATGTAGGCAGGTGAGATTAATATATCTTGCCATCATGTTCAGTACAGACATTGTGGGCTGAATGGCTTGGTGCCGTGTTGCACTTTTCTATCTTCTATGTCGTGCAAAATTCAGCATAGTATCCAATGGGTTAATTTTATCTAACCAGCTGCACAGAAGGGTTTGGTTAAATCACCTATGTTATTTCATCTGATATTACGTTAATTGTGTCAATTCAAGTTATCAAATGTTCAGTTTAATTTATTGTCATATAGACTGGCATTAAAATAGCAATGAAATTCCTAGTCCATATGATATTCACAGAGTAAACAGTACACATGCAGTAATCATAAATATAGAGTAGACAATATGCACATCATATAATTTTTTAAGTATATGGTCATGTTTCCTCTGGGAGGAAATTTCTCACTTAAAATGACACATTACTTAATGACAGCATTACTTAAAATGACACGCAATTCTAAATGTCAAATGAAATAAAAAACACCGAAAATACCCAACAGGTTAGGTAGCATCTATGTAATAAGAACCAGAGTTAAAGTCCCAGCTCAATGGTTTTGTTTAATGCTGAAATGTTAATTCTGTGGAGTATTTCCAACCCTTAATAGTGTCATAGAGTCTTACAGTGTGGAAACAGGCCCTTTGGCCCAACTTGCCCACACCGATCAACATGCCCCATCTTCTATACTAGTCCCACCTGCCTGTGTTTTGTCCATATCCCTCTAAACCTATCCTATCCATGTACCTGTCCAAATGTTTTTTTAAATGTTGCGATAGTCCCTGTCTCAACTACCTCCTCCGGCAACTCGTTCCACACACCCACCACCCTTTGTGTGAAAAAGTTACCCCTCAGATTGCTGTTAAATGTGTCACCCCCTCACCTTAAATCTTTCTCCTTTGGTTCTCGATTCCCCTACTCTGGACAAGAGACTTTGAAGGTGACTTTTCATGTAGGTCATTCATCTGAAAGATTAGCACTGATGCTTCTTTCCAGCGAAATCTAATTTTATTTCAAATGTGCTGCACGCACGATATTTTGCTTTGTACAAAGGCTATCAATCAGTAGCCAAATAAACAAATGATTCTCCTGAACAATAGAGCTGGATTAGTGAGAGGGCTTGTGAGTAGCAGGCAATACTTATTATCACGCTGTGTTATGCATTATGAATGTGGCACAAACTGAACTAGAAAAACAAAATAAATTGGGATAACCAGTAAACAAAACAACATTTGATCTGCAGAGAATTGCATAGGGTTAAGAGGAATTGATGCAATCATGCAGGAACTCTGTAGTTATGTATGTTCATCACAACTGACTTTATAGCCACAAGCTTTCACAATACTATTTCGATTGTAATCATGTATTCTCTTTCCGCTGACTGGTTGGCATGCAACAAAATCTTTTCACAGTACCTCGGTACACGTGCCAATAAAATAAAATAAAATAAAGTATTCTACTGACTGGTTAGTGGCAAAAACAAGGAGGCAGATTATTATCTCAATGGTGTCAGATTAGGAAAAAGGGAAGTGCAATGAGACCTGGGTGTCCTTGTAGTTAGTCACTGAAAGTAAACATGCAGGTACAGCAGGCAGTGAAGAAAGCTAATGGCATGTTGGCCTTCATAGAAACATAGAAACATAGAAAATAGGTGCAGGAGTAGGCCATTCGGCCCTTCGAGCCAGCACCGCCATTCAATATGATCATGGCTGATCATCCAACTCAGTATCCCGTACCTGCCTTCTCTCCATACCCCCTGATCCCCTTAGCCACAAGGGCCACATCTAACTCCCTCTTAAATATAGCCAATGAACTGGCCTCAACTACCTTCTGTGGCAGAGAATTCCAGAGATTCACCACTCCCTTGATTACACTAGCCCCTAGAGCTCTATCTAACTCTCTCTTAAATCCATCCAGTGACTTGGCCTCCACTGCCCTCTGTGGCAGGGAATTCCACAAATTCACAACTCTCTGGGTGAAAAAGTATTTTCTTACCTCAGTCTTAAATGGCTTCCCCTTTATTCTAAGACTGTGGCCCCTGGTTCTGGACTCGCCCTCTATGTAAAAACATTTGCCCCTCACATCTCTAAAAGTCTTCGTCTTGTTTGTGCCCACGATGTGTCTCTGTGTGTGTCAATCTGGTTAATTCTTATCTTCTTCCAAATGCTAGGCCACAGCCTTCCCATTTTCACACATCCTACTCACATTTTTCCCTTGGTGGCGCTAAACATTTTCCCGTCACATTTCCACCTATATTTCCAAAGTTATTAATCATGGAAATTTAAAAAACAGCCCGATTTCTTCAAACTCACCCACTTTGGAGAAAAAAAATCTGAGTGACGTCACAATGCACTCGCAAGGCAGGACGGGCCACTCCGGGAGGGAGGGGCACTCCAGCACTCCAACCCCCCTCCCTCCACCTCCCCTCCTTTCCCCCCCCACCTCCCCCTCTCCCCCCACCACCCTTCCAGTGCACCAATCACAATGGGCTCTCAAGCTGCCAAGTGCCACCCCCCCCAACCCCTGTCACCTCCACCCCCCATCCAATGCACCAATCACAATGAGCTCTCAAGCTGCCAAGTGCCACACCCCCTGCCCCCTTCCCCCAGCTTATTCATGATTAAAGTTTCAAAACAGGTTGCGTTGGAGGAACGGGTGAGTGCTGGATTATTGCGTTGTGGGTCTGCACTTGGTCTAGTCTCCTTTAAATTTTGCCCCTCTCAAAGTTCTGAGGTTAAACTGAGGTTATGGAGTCAAGCACCCTTCAGAGTTCTGAGTACAAAGATCCTGACTGACCTATCACTGCTATTCAGATGGAGCGTTTAAATTGGTGTGGTCCTTCAGATGAGATGTTAAACAAAGTTTGCCTGCTCTCTTGAGTGGCAATACATTGAAAGGAACTTAATGATATTGTCTAAGAAGGAACTGCAGATGCTGGTTTAAACCGAAGATAGACACAAAAAGCTGGAGTAATTCAGCGGGACAGGCAGCATCTCTGGAGAGACGGAATGGGTAACGTTTTGGGTCGAGACCCTTCTTTAGACCTGATTAATGATATTGTGGTGGTCACTGGGGATTAGGCCACTCCTTGGGTCATTCCCCTCGGCTCTTGAGGGACAGGGACGATTGTCTACCCACGGGGTTTCCCAGTAGCTACCAAGGGCCGTTCTATGGCTTGCCTGGATTCATTAAACCACTTCTGAACCTGCCTGGCATCTGGCCTTTTCCTGACCTCGTCCAGGCCACTGCAATATTGTCCATGTTTTAACCAATATTGCCATAGAACATTGAACATAGAACAGTACATCACAGGAATAAGCCATTCAGTCCAGAAAAACTGTGCCAGACACGGTGTCAAGATAAATTAATCTCACCTAGCTGGAGGTGATACTTCAACCTCCATTGCCAAGCAGATTATGTGTTCATTGACACGTTGCTGTTTGTGTGAGGTTGCTCCAGCCAATTAACTGATTAATTTTCTGCAGTACAACTCCGGTTAAATTTCAGAAAAGGGTGTTTCCGTAAATATAGCACTCAGTAGTGAAACTGAAGATCTCCAAACATCCAGGTTTCTTTCCTGTTTTTTATGTAATATCCCCATTGTTTCATTTCCTGTATTTTAAGTAGTATAGATCATGGTGTATAGCCAAAATAATGAGATGAAACAAAAATGAAATAAATCTGTTTTTACAAAGAAAAATATCAGATTGTCCCTAATGTTTTCTTGCCATTTTTTGTGCAAGCAGGATTCCATCAAATCTTTAGGCTAACATACCAAAATGATTACATGAATTTTGCAATTAAATAACTCTATATAAGCCAAATTCTGATTATGCTTAGGATTTTTATAATTTATCACCCGCTAAGATGTTTTTTTGATACCCCATGTTTTTGCAGCAGAACGTGAGTAGCAGTGTCCATTCGGCTACATGTGAAATGTGTGAATTAAAAGCAGAGTAACCGTTTTTATATTTATTGTCTCTTATTTTTATTGTTTATATTTTGTGTTTAAGCTCTCAATTGAAATTACTTAATAATGAATAGGAAGATTAAACGAGAACTTACCAGTTTGAAGTTTGATCTTTATTTTATGAGGAGTTACGATGAGGGATTACGTGAAGGAGCCCGCCAGCACGCATGCGCATCAACCTTCAAAGCAGCGGTGTGAAATCACAAATAACAGTTGTTGAACTGAATATGGGAAGATTCGAGAGAACTAGAAACTACCAGATGACCTTTATGAGAAGAGGGTCGGGAGCGGAGGGCACGTAATCCCTCATCGTAACTCCTCATAAAATAAAGATCAAACTTCAAACTGGTAAGTTCTCGTTTAATCTTCCTATTTTACTTAGGAGTCACGTGAGTGACTACGTGAAGATTTCAAAGCTCTGTGATTTCATGCCGCGAACACGAGTCCATGCCACACACTGCATTAGTTGACCAGAGATGATTGAAAAAATGATACTGCACTCAGACATGACATAGATTTAAAACATGCTGATGCTAATAATAAGCAAATAAGCAAATTATTGGATGGACCTTAAAATTGAGTTGGCAAACGAACCCGGCCTGGCAATCGGTTTGTTATAAAAGGTTTGGAAAGTCCGCTGATTTAACCATCCTGCTGTCGCTAGGATGCGGTCCAGCAGAACCTCCATGAACCTTGCTGCTGATGTTATCGCAGCCCTGGTGGAGTGAGATTTAAAAACGTCAGTGTTCACTCCTGCACAAGCTAATACAAATCTCAACCATCTGGAGATGGTCTGCACTGAAACCCTCTTGTGTGTTTTTTTGTGGCTAACGAACATACCCAGCTCAGTGCCTCTAAGGTTCTTTGTAGCCTTAAAATGTTGATGAATATGTGTGACACACTATGGCTCATAGGTTATGCCAGAATTCCAGCTTTAGACCCAATGGTCTGCTTAGTTTAATAACTCATTTACATAGAACGTTATTTGTTGGTAGATATAACCATTCTCTTCAACCGTAGCTTATGCAACGACTGGACGCGTTGCGCTGAACCAGCGCCATGAGCATAACTACCTTATGAGAGCCCAGCCAAAGATAAAGATGTAGCTGGAGCCCGCCAGCAAAGTAGTGCTAACACAGTGTTAATATCGCATACTTCCGTGTACCTGGGCCTGGGAGAATTTGTGTTAAAGATATCCTTCATAAATCTGGATATCAGAGGGTGAGACCCGACAGAGTGGGTCCCGCTCCCCGCAGCAAATATGATGAGAAGGCACGTTTGGCACAGTTAATGGCACTATAACTTAATTTTTGTCAAAGACCCATTCGAAAATGAACTCCAAGACGTCAGTTATCCGTGCCGTATTATATGTAATATTAGCATTTAAACAAAAATACTTCCCATCTCCTGATGAGGAAATGTACTGCTTTTTTGGTGCTATCCCTGCAATCTGCAGTGAGCATGTCCATGGTTCGGTTTGACAACCCAAGCCCCAGGAACGGTCTTCTCAGAGTCTGCAAGTCAATAAATTGATTCTATCATGCAGAGGATGGTTTCCCAAGTCACGGGATGAACCAGCAATGTTTGTGTTTAGAAATAACCATATAAGGTTCTATTATCATTCCCAACATCAGCGGGAACTATGGCTGCATAGGCTAGTCAGGCACTACGAAAATGCCTGAAGCGGGATCTTGCTGGAATTTTTGCAAGACCCGACTGATGAGGCAAAATGGAGGAAAGGCATAAAAGCACATTCCTCCCCAGTGTAGCGAGAATGCATCTATCGCCACTGCCCCTGGGAGTGGCTGCCATGCCTCATATTTTTGCAACTGGTGATTGAGCCTAAATGCAAACAATTCGATATTCGGTGTACCATATCGAGCCACAATGTCATTAAATACTTTGTGATCCAACATCCATTCTGTGTCGTCATTGATTTACATGATGATACACCAGCGCCAAAAGAGGTTAGGTAAACTATCACAGGATACTGACTTGATTGCACCAATGTGATTAATATATGCCACCACCACATTGTATCAACTTGTAGTTGAGCATGCAGATTATGCATATTCGCACAATAAACCTTTAACCCATAGAATGCCCCTAGTGTCTCTAGGTAGTTGATACCATATAACTGAAGAATTGGTAACTCATGCACATCCCATCTGCCTCTGTAACTAGAGATGGTATTAGTAATTTTCCATGTTTGAGCACTAGCATCAGTTTGTAATATAACTGAAGGTTTACTGACCAAAAAAGTTACTGGAGCAATGCTGAATACTGTTCGTCCACCATTGTGACTTTGATAGCTTCAGCTGGTAATAGCATAGGTCTGTGACAATGACCTACATGGTACTTGAGAGCTTGCTCCTTTGCACGTTGTAAGTTCTGATAATGCAAAGGCCCAAATTGCGCAGCTGAAAAAACAGCCACTAAATTGCCAATTACACTGGCCACTTGATGAATAGAAGGCTGCTTCATAACAACAAGGTTGTTACAGGCTTTTATTAATTCTAATCTCTTCCCCAGTGCGGAGTCACAGACAAATTAATAGAGTTAAAGGTAAATCCCAATAATCAATAACTCTAGTTGGTATCAACTTAAATTTAACTGGATGGTTGAGAAACCCCAATTTCTCAAATATTAGTTTTGTGGCTGAAACAGCTAATTTAGCAAAATACAGCATTTTAGAATATCATCCAGTTAGGCCATAACAATGTGTTTTTGAGCTCTGAGCAGCCCAAGCACCGGTTATAGTAATTTGGTAAATAACCTGGGAGCTGAAGTTAGCCCAATTTGCAATGCTTTAAACTGCTATCGTTGCCCCATCCAGCTAAATTACAAATATCTCCGGTGATCCCTGTGAATGGGAACTGAATAGTATGCATCTTTGAGATCGATGCATGCCATAAAGCATCCTATGGAAATCAGTTGTTAGACAGTAACGAAGTTTTCCATTTTAAAAAGTCTATACTGCACATGTGAGTTAAATCAAGGATGATCCGACATCCTCCATCTTTCTTATATGGAGGCGCAGGGTGTCGTCACCGTAACGGTGAAGCTATGCTCGTCGTGGGTGCTTTAATTAACCCAACAGCTTTTGCTTCCTCATCCAGATCTTTTACTTGTTTGGATATCTTCTTGTATACCCAAACCTTTTTTGTTTGGAATGGATAAATGTCCAACTTGGTGTATATTGTATGGGTGGCAATGAGTTAAAGGAAAATTCAATTTGGAACCCTTGTATACTGTGCAGTATAAACTGATCTGATGTTATCTTTTCAGTTTATAAACGGATCTGATGTTATCCGTCGTCATTCGTGCAAAAAACAAGTGTAATCTATTACCAACTTGTAACTGGTCCACACACCCCATGTTTCGGAAAGAACCAGACCCACCTACCTCCATGGTTACCGGTGGTCTTATGGTAAGCCCAAAGGCCCCTGATTCGGGTTCTATTTCCGTCCTTGATTTGGAGGGTAGGACTGCTGGGGTGCGTGGATTGCGCATTTTCCCTGAGGGCTGGCTTGGGCCTTGGCCTGAAAGACCTCTGCCCAGTATCAGCTTTCAAGCTGCCACCAGCTTCAGTGAACCGC
The DNA here is from genome assembly GCA_038087875.1 of Malacoraja senta. Taxonomy (NCBI): domain Eukaryota; kingdom Metazoa; phylum Chordata; class Chondrichthyes; order Rajiformes; family Rajidae; genus Malacoraja; species Malacoraja senta. The sequence continues at coordinate 188,183 of JAXLNO010000761.1, read as the reverse complement.
TTACTGCCGATGGAGGCGTAGGGGTGTTGTCGCCGAAACGGTGAAGCTTTTGCTCGTCGTTGGTACCTTGATCAGTCCGACAGCTTTTGCTTCCTCATCCAGGTCTTTTACCTGTTTGGATAGGTCTCCCCCGAAGAGAAGATTCGGCAGCTGGACATTGCTGGCCTTACATAAGCCTGCAAATTTGGGATTTAAGGCAGGTCTAATGGCGTTCTTCTGTAAGTAGTTCATTTCGAAGTGTGTATTGCACATCAATGCCAGGGCATCCTGCTGGATGTCCGATTCTCCCCAGATAGCGCTCTTCACTGCCGGCACTTTCAGGAATGCACAATTTACAGGTGTATGGTATTTTGCAGCTGTCACCTGTTCCTGTAATGATGTGACGTGAGGTAGCTGATGCTTACAAAGCTTGTAACGTGAGGGGAACTGATCTCCACCTCTGAAAAGATGGAGGGAACACGTCCCCTCTGGTCCCTCCCGGGTTTTCTGCCAATGGCTGGAAGCCAACTCTTCCTGCAGTGGCTCCTTTGTTTGCGAGGATATCGCAACCCTTGATGCCATGACAGACCATTCCTGAATCTCACGCATGTATTCCAGTATGTTCCACGGACATACTTCCGAGTTTGGAGTCAGTCACACACTGACCCCTGGCACTCCCCTCCGCAGAGAAGGAGATTTGTAAGCAGCCCTGAAACAGGCGCTGCCGCAGGCCCCCGAGGAGACCTGCGCTGATATGGCCCCGTTCCACGGATCATATCATGATGGAGCATCACCATTGTGGGATGAACGCCTGAGGACGCTATCCATGCTCCATCTGGGATAAACGCCCGAGGACGTACCCATGTTTGTCGGAGGAGAGCCCTCCTGGCCTGACTCGTCCCAGTTCAGGCCTCTCAGACTCCATTTGGCTGCACACCCTTTTGGGGCTGCCGAGTCTGAAGTCGCTGACCGCACTGTCAGCGACTCGGGTAGCGAACCCGACGGCCGACGGCTACCCGCACTCCCGCGGTCCTCCGTAGCCAGTTTCCCCACGGCCCGTCTGGATATCGCCCCGGATTCCCATATCCAGCAGGAAACTCTGTAAAAGAGATTCCTGCAACGAAACATACAACCTGAAAATAAGTTTAAAACTTACCTGCAGGTTTTGAAACTTACCGCTGGAGGAGCGACGCGCCTCCCAGCCGGTCGTTGCGCCATGCGTCGACGTATTGACGCGCATGCGTGCTGGCGGGCTTCTTCACATGACTCTGAAGTAAAATAGAACGTCTTCTTCTTCTTGTCGTATCCACACACAAGATGCTGAACACACTTCTCGGCATCTGCATGCAATGGTGTCTCTCTTGCGCTTCTTGTGCTTCTTGTGGCGTGGTGGTGGAAAGATTAGTGGGAACAGGGCCGTGATGTGAATGCTCTTTCCTTGACCCCATGAATAGAACTTAAAATCATGAAATAAAAATCTAGTTTGCTCACCTATTTTAGCGATATCTTATTCTGTCGTCCTCCCAATGAATAATGTTGCCAATGCTATAACAGTTGAGAGAGTTGTGAATTTGGGGAATTCTCTGCCACAGAAGGCAGTAGAGGCCAATTCACTGGATGAATTTAAAAGAGAGTTAGATAGAGCTCTAGGGGCCAGCGGAATCAAGGGATATGGGGAGAAGGCAGGCACGGGTTACTGATTGTGGATGATCAGCCATGATCACAATGAATGGCCGTGCTGGCTCTAGGGGCCAAATGGCCTACTCCTGCACCTATTTTCTATGTTTCTATGTTTCTACGAATGCACTTATTTTCCATGTTTCTATGTTTCTAAAAGCTACTATATAAAATCATTTTTGTTCTTTTAAACTATGTTGTTTGCAGTGATACCTCCCAGAGAAATGAAAGGATATTAAACACTGCAGCCTAAACTTGATCCCTGGTTATAGCTCAAAGGCTGTATCTGTGAACTCAACATCTGAAATGCTGATATTATAAAATGGGATTGATATATTTTCCAATTATGAATATGATTCCATAGGAACAATATTGCATTGAGAGAAATGGTTATGAATCAAGATCTAATAAGAATGACACTTACTTATCAGTAATTACCAGAAATACAAAATTGGTGATGTCATTATGTCTTCAAGAACTCCATAGAAACATAGAAACATAGAAAATAGGTTGCAGGAGTAGGCCATTCGGCCCTTCGAGCCTGTACTGCCATTTAATATGATCATGGCTGATCATCCAACTCAGTATCCTGTACCTGCCTTCTCTCCATACCCCCTGATCCCTTTAGCCACAAGGGCCACATCTAACTCCCTCTTAAATATAGCCAATGAACTGGCCTCAACTACCTTCTGTGGCAGAGAATTCCAGAGATTCACCACTCTCTGTGTGATCTCCAATCACAGAAAGGAAGTTAATAATATTGTCCAAGTTCTGGTCAATTTGTTACAGAACATGGAACATAGGGGCGTCATGGTGGCGCAGTGGTAGAGTTGCTGCCGCCAGAGACCTGGGTTCAATGCTGACTATGGGTGCTGTCTGTATGGAGTTTGTACGTTCCCGTGACCTTTTCTCCAAGTACTCCGGTTTCCTCCTGCACTCCACGAGCGGGTTTTGTAGGTTAATTGGCTTCGGTTAAAAATCGTAAATTGTCCCTAGGCTGTAGGAAGGGCCTGTTTCCACGCTGTATCTCCAAACAAAACTAAACTAAAGTTAGCGGACATCGTTTATCTGCACAGGATAAAGAAGCTAGCATTGATCTCTTTATAATAGAGAAGATTAATGAGAAGCATAATGCAGACGTTGAAAATTAAAAAGGGTTTTGAAAGAATGCACAGGCAGAATCTTTTTCTTCACCAGCCAGAGGCTTGGCAAACAGAAAGCACAGATTTAAGGTCATTGGGGAAATAAACATGAGAGAAGGAGGAAGATTTTTTTATGATCCGTGATTTGCTGTCTGAAATACTTTATGGGAACTCAAAGGGGAATTGGATACATATTTAAAGAGGGGAAAAAATGACAGGTCTTCGGGGAAAGTGTGATTAATTCCTTGAAAGAACAAGGACAAGCATAAGTGGTTTGTGCTTTATAATTCAAGATTGCGGGAGAATGAAGTTCGGAAAATGTTATAAGCAATTGCATTGAGTAAAAGCTTGCTTAATTAGCCTTTTACGAAATGCTGAGTTTGTGGCTGGTTGCATTCTTTATGCACTAGCCCAGGAAGTAATGTCTAAATGACTCAATATGTGTTGGCATGTTTTCATCTCCAGAGGAAGTCCACATGCTGCCATCAAATGTTCTTTGTAAAGAGTATTGCATCTGCTGCTGCTTCTTGCTCTCGGCGTTCAGGGTGGTGTGCTGGGGCATTCAGCTGCTGATTACTGTTTAGAAGCAACAAAGTCATGTCCAGGTGTTTTGTGGCATTTCCACTGCAGACATGAAAGATGGAGAGGAGCGGTAATCTTATTTAATTACATCCTTTTACAGTATATCGGTTCAGTGTAGCTGTCCTGCACAAGTTATAGGTTTAGAAATTGGTTCAATCTCCACACCGGAACCAAGAAGCCCAACGTTCTCATCAGACTGGTGAACTGAAATTTCCTGTTGGACATGCCCAGGCAACAACTGATGAGTGTCACAGAGTTGTACAGTGTGGAACAGGCCCCACGGCCCAACTTGCCCACGCGGGCCATCATGTCCCAGCTGCACAAATCCCACCTGCCCGCAAACGTGCTCAGAGTACCATCTGAGCACAAATACTAAAGCAAAGGGGTTGGCATGGTGGCGCAGCATCAGGGACCCAGGTTCGATACTGTCTACAGTTGCTGTCTGTATGGAGTTTGTACGTTCTCCCTGTGACCTGCGCGAGTTTTCTCAAAGATCTCCCACACTCCAAAGACCTACAGGTTTGTAGGTTAATTAGCTTGGTATAAATGTAAATTGTCTCTAGTGTGTGTATAGGATAGTATTAATATGCAGCGATTGCTGGTCAGTGCGGTCTCATTGGGCCGAAGGGCCTGTTTCCACAATGTATCTCTAAACTAAAAACTAAACTAAACTAAAACAAATGTTGAACATCAAGGAAATCTGAAAACCTCTCACCTTAAAGCTAATCCCGCTTAGATGTTACTTGACCTGTTGAGTATTTACACTATTTTCAATTTTTATTTCACTTTGAAAGCCTTCTCAAATTCATAGTTCATACGTTCACAAATCATAGCAGCAGGATTAGGCCATTCAGCCCATCAAGCCGACTCCACTATTCAATCATGGCTGATACATCTTTCCCTCTCAGCCCCATTCCCCTGCCTTCTCCCCATAACCCCTGCCACCCCTTACTAATCGATAATCTGTCAATCTCTGCCTTAAAAATATCCATTGTTGGCCTGCATAGCCTACTGTGGCAATGAAATCCCCAGATTCACAACCCTCTGACTGAAGAAATTCCTAGTTTATACGCTCTAATCCAGGCATCATTTTGATAAACTTACGTATGTACCCTGTCCAAAGCCTCCACATCCTTCCTGTAATCGGGTGACCAGAACTGCACGCAATACTCCAAATGCAACCTGACCAAAATCATTTTACTTCCTGACTCTTATATTCAATGTCCCGATCAATGAAGGCAAACGTACCATTATCTCCGTACATCTCCGTGGATTGTCACCTTGTCGTGGTGGAGAAGCTTGTGTGGACCTGAGATCCTGAGAGCGATGCTGTCTGGAGCTATGCTCCTGGTAGGGCCACCCATGGCGGTAAAGTCGAGGGGGAGGTCTCTGACAAAGAGCGATCCAACCAAGACCTCAACGGTGGAACAGGCAGAGGACAATGGCTGACCTTAGTGGAGCGTCACAACGGCTGGGAAGGCGGATGAAGGCTGCAGCTGACAAGGGTCTCCGGTCGTCTTGGACTCCATGCCACTGGATCCTGACCCAGATCTGTCAAGGACCGTGGGGTGGCTGTCTGTGCACCAGTCTCCCCACGTTAAACAAAGTCGCGCACAGGCGTCCTCCATATAGGGAATAGCACCCTGGAGACCCCCATGGTCAGTCACGACCAAAGCGGGCCTAAGACCATATGCCTTCTTTACCTTTCTATCTAAATGTTTTGCCAAATAAGCTTATTGGAGATCCTTTAATTGGACTTTACTGGACTTTATCTTGCATTCCATGTTATTCTCGTTATCCTGTATCTGTAAACTGTGGATGGCTTGATTATAATCATATTTAATCTTTCCACTGACTGGATAGCACGCAACAAGAATGATTTTCACTGTACCTCGGTAAACTAAATTAAACTAAACTATGAACTTAGACTCCAAGATCCGTCTGTACATCAGTGACGTTAAGGGTGCCATTAACTGTGTGCTTTTTGCTTACATTCAATCTCCCAGGTCAGGTCGGGAGGAGTTTCCACCGCCACGGGTACCATGGAATCCCGTGCTACCTGCTCCATGGTCGGATAATCGGCGACTAAACCTTCTCCCCCACCTGGTTTGCCAGGTGAGGAGGGGGCTGTGGACCCCCAGCAGGACCAAAATCAAGACCTGTCACAGGACGGTTGAGCTCCTAGCGAGCCAACGGCCATCCACACTTCTGTGGAAGTTGCGATCACTATCGTCCATAGCATTGTAAGGCACCGTGCCCGTTGATGTTTTCAACGATGATGATGATGATGATGACAATCTCCCAAGTGCAACTCCTCACACTTACTCGGTTTAAACTCCATCTGCAATTTCTCCGCCCATTTTTGTAACTAAAGGATTAGAAATGAACCCCCAAAATGCAGGCCAGTCAGTGGTGGACAACTGTTGAAAAGGTTTGTCAGGGATAAAATCATCATTCACTTGCGAAGGGAAGGGTTAATCAGATTTAAAAAAAAACAGCATAGGTTTGGTGAAGGCAAATCACGAATGACTAACTGGATTGGATTCTTTGAAGAGAAGGCTGCTCAGTTATTGTATATAGGGACTGTATATATGACTGGAGGGAGAGTCACAGGTGGCTCTCTTGAGAGAAAAAGATATAAATGATATAAAAGATATAAATCATAAAAGATTATGACCCTAGTGGAGTTTGGCCTCAGTCCAATTTCCATGTTGATCGATGAACAATAGAACTGTAAAGGTGACTGGGGAGGTTCTGATATTGTACAAAGCCCTGTGAGCGGTGAAAGTTCAGCAGAACTGGGATAGATGGAATGGAATGAATATTTATTGTCACATATGCAATGAAACATTACAGTGAAAATCCTTTTGCATCTAATAACTGCGCCGCCATGTTTGGCACAATTTCATCAAGTCCAAAGTCCGGATTCCCGCCTGTTCGTTCTACCAGAGCAGTGGAGACAATTAGATGGAAGACGGAATAGCAACGTGGTCAACTGCCTGGCAGCTTCAGGTTCCGTAGGTTTTGAAATACAACTTCAGTTGCGTGAACTGAATGAGAAACATTGTCATATTGACCTCTTGGGGACCAAATTATAGACGTGGAACACATTGCACAGCCGCTGGGAGATAACAGGCTCAGAGCGAGTGACCCGACACTGATCTCCATTCCAGCTCTTCCGATACGATTAGTATCCAGAAGAAACTGTGATGATTCAGTTGAATAATCCTAAGCAAAAGAAAACTTAATGATAGCTAATGTGGAAGAATTTCCTTGCTTGCGTTTCAATAGAAGCCACCATAAGTGATTGTGAAAGGATTTTTAAAATAGTCCTACTTTGAAAATTGCATCTCTTCACTGCTCGCTGCTTTGCTAGACAGCTGTTGCTATTGGTAACAGCTCAAACTCTTCTAAATTGTCCTCATTATTACATTCTTCTGTATCTACAGTGACAGCCTGATTGATTTCTTGATATTTATAGAAGGAGAATAGATAAGACTGAAATGGAAATCTCAATGGGGGCTGTGTTTCAGTGATGGCCTGACAGTCTTAGCGGAGATAATACAGATGGGAAAATAATTTATTCATTGAAATTGTGATAGAAACTATTTGACATTATGTGCACAACCACACCCCCCCCCCCCTCCCCCAGTCACCTTTCGTACAGTACTCTGAAGAATCAAGATGAGCAGTCAGCCTGGATTACCCATCTACAGTCCCCCGCATGAAACATGCCAGAAGGCATTAACTTGTGCGACTGTACAGTCTGCCCGCGTGTAGCAATCGCCAGTGTGCTTGACACCTCTGAGAGTCAGGGCAGAAGGAGGCCATTTGGCCCATCATGCTTGTGCCAGAACTGTAGAAACAAAGAACTGAAGATGCTGGTTTATACCAAAGATGGACACAAAGTGCTGGAGTAACTCAGCGGGTCAGGCAGCATCTCTGGAGAAAAAGGACAGGTGACCTTCCGGGTTGGGACTTTGTCTATCTATAAAAAAAACTGTTCCGTTTAATCACACACCTGCCCCATTCTTCACAATCCTGCAAACAGATAACGGGCAAGACACAAAATGGTGGAGTAACTTAGCGGGTCAGACAGCATCTCTGGAGAAAAGGAATAGGTAACATTTCCAGTCGACCACCTTCCTCAGACTGAACCCGATACGTCACCTATTCCTTTTCTCCAGAGATGCTGCCTGACCCGCTAAGTTACTCCACCATTTTGTGTCTATCTTTGGTGTAAACCCACATCTGCCATTCCTTCCTGCACAGATAACGGGTAGGTTGTACTGGCATGGGCAAGGTGGGCCGAAAGGCCTATTTCCATGCTGTTTGGTTCTATACGGACTAGGCTCAGCTTTATCTTAAGGTTAGGAGACATTTAAGGGCCTGTCCCACTTGGCGATTTTTCGGCGACTGCCTTTTGAAAGTACTCATGAAGTGTGATTACACCATCATCCCAGTTAGCATCTTTCACATCTTGATAAACAAGAAAAGTTCTCCCAATTTGTCATTGAATTTAATCTTTCAATCTGTCACTTTTGATCACCAATTCACTTTCCCAAAGCTATTTCTTCCAGTTTGTTGAATGAAAATGTTCTACCTTCTTTGCTTTAAAAATGACAATCCTACCAACATTATGATATGGTATATAATATTTTTCAGTATCTATTATCTATCTGCATGAAAATACAAATGTTTATGTGAATGTAATATTCCATGACAATCCCTGGTGCTCGACTTCAAAAATCACTCGGGCAATGTTTTTTTCTGAGTTATCCTTTTGAATGTGAGAAGCGTTGTTTGAATGAAGTTGATGATGAATGAAGTTACTTTCCTTATCTGTGTTTCACTTTGCATTTTGTCTTTCCCAACTTCCAACTTTTTGCCTTCGCTCTACAGGGTAGACTTCTAACTTCACTGCCCGGTCAGGGGTCTTGCAGAGTCTGCACTTTACAGAACACGTTTTGATGGAAGATAGACACAAAGCTGGAGTAACTCAGCGGGACAGGCAGCATCTTTGGAGAGAAGGAATGGGTGACATTTTGGCTCGGGCCCATTCTTCAGACGGGTCTCGACCCGAAACGTCACCCATTCCTCCTCTCCAGAGATACTGCCTCTCCCGCTGAGTTGCTCCAGCTTTTTGTGTCTATATTTGATTTGAACCAGCATCTGCAGTTCCTTCCTACACACATTTTGATGGAGTGACTATTAGGCATGTAGAAGAATGGGCGAGATTGTTAAAGCAGTGGCGGGTGGCCAGATTTAAATGTACCTCTGTCTTACTCCATTTTCAATGTCAGATGGTTTTATCTGTTTGCTTCTCCCATCCACTGACACATCTGCTCTCCAGACTTCCTGGGCATCAGACTTTCGGAAACATCTCTGGTGCTCACCACACCGTAGGGATAATAGGATTCTTGCACAACAGGCTCTTCCCCAAGGTTGTTTTCTTGACCTTTGTTTGGAGATGCAATTATGCGAGACCCTTCTTCAGACTGAGAAATATTCATGGCACTGCATATTTTGCATTGATATCGTTGGATCAAATGGGAAAAAAGTCCATGGCAAATCTAGTTCCTACATTTATCTTCACCACATGGGGTTAATCTGGTGAAGTGTATTTATTAATTTTTCCCCTTTGTCTCTAGTTCTTGTTAGGAGTCTTTATTCAGAATTCTAGGAGACCAATCAATACCTGAAACCACAATGACCCAGGGATCATGTTTTATCAGTTTTCTATGATAAGGCTCAATTCAAAGGCTTTACATGAGGAGGTTTCCAATGGAAACTAGGTTTTGGCCTTGGACTGAGCTTACAAAGCATCGATTAAAATCATGGCATCATTGCAGTAGGAGATTGCACACACTTTTAATTATATGTATTTAGTTTGATTTAGTTTAGTTTAAAGGTAGAGCTTGCAAACAGGTCGTTTGGTCCAACAAATCCACACCAACCTATTGATCTCCCATTCACACTAGTTCTATGTTGGCCCACTTTCTCATCCAATCCTTACATATCTGGTGCAGTTTTACAGAGGCCAGTTAATCTGCAAACCTGGGTACTGGGTAGAAATCAGAGCACCCAGAGGAGTCGGGGGCGATGGCCGCACAGCGGTCGGCTGCCTGCCCCTTTTCCGGGGTTACGTCCATGCCCGCGTGTCCCTAGAGAGGGAACACGCGGTGTCCACGGGGACTGTGGAGGCCTTCTGTGAACGCTGGTCACTGCAGGAGGTTGAATATATTATAGATACAAATTTTAATATTTTAATTTGATAATTTTGTTTAAGTGTTTTTTAAATTGTGTGAGCTTTCTACCCTCCCTTGTAAATTGTACATTTGTTTAAAAATCTAATTTAAAAAAAAACATTTACGGAAAAAAAAAAAAAAAAAAGAGGAGTCAGGGGAACAGAGTCTTTAATTGTCACATGTACTGAAAACAGAACAATGATTGTCTTCCTTGTAGCAGCATAACAGATCAATGAACGCAGAACTTATAGAAAATTATATAATAAACAAAAACAAATTTTAACTCCCGATATTAGTGCAAAAAAGCCAGAAGTTCTGAGTGCAACCAAGACAATTCATAGTTCACAGTTTAGTTGCTGTTTGCAGTGTTCACGAGCATGAAGATTATTTGGAAGAAGCTGTTCTTGAACCTGGAGCTCACAGTTTTCAGACTCCGATACCACACAGCGGTAGAGTTGCTGCCTTACAGCGCCACAGACCCGGGTTTAATCCTGACTACTGGCACTTATCTGTATGGAATTTGTACATTCTCCCCGGGTTTTCTCCGGGTTTCCTCCCACACTCCAAAGACATACAGGTTTGTAACCTAATGTACATCTGGAGTATTGTGTACAGTGTTGGTCCCCTAATTTGAGGAAGGACATCCTTGTGATTGAGGCAGTGCAGCGTAGGTTCACGAGATTGATCCCTGGGATGGCGGGATTGTCATATGAGGAAAGATTGAAAAGACTAGGCTTGTATTCACTGGAGTTTAGAAGGATGAGGGGGATTCTTATAGAAACATATAAAATTATAAAAGTACTGGACAAGCTAGATGCAGGAAAAATGTTCCCAGTGTTGGGCAAGTCCAGAACCAGTGGCCACAGTCTTAGAATAAAGGGGAGGCCATTTAAGACTGAGGTGAGAAAAAAACGTTTTCACCCAGAGAGTTGTGAATTTGTGGAATTCCCTGCCACAGTGGGTAGTGGAGGCCAAATCACTGGATGGATTTAAGAGAGAGTTAGATAGAGCTCTAGGGGCTAGTGGAATCAAGGGATATGGGGAGAAGGCAGGCACGGGTTATTGATTGGGGATGATCAGCCATGATCACAATGAATGGCGGTGCTGGCTCGAAGGGCCGAATGGCCTCCTCCTGCACCTATTTTCTATGTTTCTAATTGGCTTGGTATCAATGTAAATTGTCCCTAGTTTGAGTAGGATAGTGCCAGTGTATGGGGATCACTGGTCGGCACGGACTCAGTGGGCCGAAGGGACTGTTTCTGCGCTGTATCTCTAAACTAAACTAAACCTTCTTCCCAATGGCAGGAGAGAAATGCAAAGCTCCACGGTTACAGGGAGAACGTGCAAACTCCACCCAGACAGCTCCCGAGGTCAGGATCGATCCCAGGTCTCTGTCACTGCAAGTAGCAGCTCAACCAACTGCGCCTCCGAGCACCTCCATAGCAGAGCCTGGTTTTAAAACAAATGTCTCAACAACTGAACCGCAAACAGAGCTGGTCACAGACTTGTCCTTGTAGAGAGAGGTTGGTTCTGTTTTGCTAAACATTGTGACATGAAGTTGAAAGGCCAGGCACTTTAATGTGGGAGAGCATTAAGGTTGAAAAGGGTTGAAAAGAAAATGAAATAAATCAATTAGCAGTGATAGGTGATGAGCGGCTTGGGGGTTCGACGCTCATAGATTGTATGAGGAAGGGAAAGAGTTCAAATTACACAGTTTGAAGTCCGAGAAAGATGACCATCCTTTGCCGTCGCATTTCCTTGCAGTCACTTCTTACATCCTATCTAACCAAACACTCAGGGGATGGCACCTCGGTGTGAATTTCAGCCTGTTTATGCTACATGCTGTTGTCACCTTTAGCATTGCAGTTGCCTCTGATCAGCTTTACCTTTCCCACAGCACCAATTCCACTCTTATTTTTGTTTGGACTCCTGGTGACAGGAACTATAGACGACCGCCTCTACAGATGAAAGCATTTTTTGATCCCTTTAAAGCATCTGAAGTTGCACAGGACTCGCTATTGATACTGTTTACTGTGTCTCCTTGTAGGTCTGCCTCATTTTATCTTGCAGAAAGAACGAGCTACTGTGTGCACTCTGTTCCCTTTTGATGTAAACTTCCTGACGTATTCCTTAAGCAAATCCAACTGAATCCAGCATTCGGTTCCAGAAAGTGCGTCCAAATGAATTGAGTGAAATTGGAAAGACAATAAAGCTTATGGATCAGATGAGAGATGGAAAAATAGTGTGGCTTGCGTGTTATTTAAATGCAAAAGAACAGTGCTGGGATCAGCTTGGAATTATAGACACAAAATGCTGGAGTAACACAGCGGGACAGGCAGCTGGGGTTGAGAGAAAAAGATAGATCAGCCATGATTGAATGGCGGAGTAGACTTGATGGGCCGAATGGCCTATTTCTGCTCCTATGACTTATGAAATGAGTCTCTGGAGAGAAGGAATGGGTGACGTTTCAGGTCGAAAACCTTCTTTGGGTTTTAACCCGAAACGTCACCCATTCCTTCTCTCCAGAGATGCTGCCTGTCCCGCTGAGTTACTCCAGCATCTTGTGTCTATCTTCGGTTTAAACCAGCATCTGCAGTTCCTTCCCTACACAGCTTGGATTAATAATTTTATGTCAGTAGTCTTTCCAATGCAACTGGTGAAGAGCCAGTTTATTTCATCCTACAATCCCAACATTGGCCAGAGCTAAATTAAAGTTACAGCTGCCTCTATACCAATGTTGGTTTAAATTGTTGGAAATTTTACTTGGGCAGTTTACAACACAGCAGTATGAATATTGATTTCTCTAATTTCAAGTAACCCTTACATTCCCTCTCTCTCCATCCATCCCCTATCCTAGTCATCCTGTTAGTTTCACTGTTCTTATCCCTTCATTATCACCTTTTCCACAGCCAACAATGGACCATTGTGGGCTCCACCTTTCCTCAGCCAACGGTGCAGGCTCTAGTTTTATTCTGTACGTTTTCATACCTCTAATTTCCCTCTCCTCTGACTCTCAGTCTGAAGAAGGGTCTCAACCCAAAACATCACCTATTTCATTTTTCCAGAGATGCTGCCTGTCCCACTGAGTTACTCCACCATTTTGTATCTATCTTCAGTGTAAACCAGCATCAGCAGTTCCCTCCAACACGTTGTGGAAAATTACCGCCTGTAAACTGCTTGTATTCCCGGGTGTGCATATCTCTGAATATCTGCCCTGGACCCAGCACACTGATGCAATCACAAAGAAGGCCCATCAGCGCCTCTACTTCCTTAGAAGATTGAGGAGATTCGGTATGTCAATGAATATACTATTAAACTTCTACAGGTGTACAGTAGATAGCGTATTGACTAGTTGCGAAATGATACACTTCACCACAGGACAATGGTGAATAAGGTGGTCCAAAAATTGTAGCGTTATCGTATACCATTTTGGCGTAAGTCAGGTCACGATGGACATGCACGCACGCAGACAGGATGAAGGTTTTAGTAATGTATATATATATATACTAAATATTTTTTTTGTTTATTATAGTATCTACCGAGTACTATGATTACATATCTGTTGTGTTTCTGCAAGTAAGAATTTAATTGTTCCGTTCCGGAACATATGACAATAAAACACTTTTAACTTGACCTGTTGTAATCAAACATCCACAGAAGATACTTGGCCCGTTACCTAGATGAAGGGGCTCCATTTAATGGCTTGAGAGAAAAAGAAAATTTCACTCCCCGCACAAGCACTTCTGGCTTCCCCTTGAAAACATCACTGATCGGTTTTGGGCCAGTTGGAGAGGCAGTGAGAAGGAACCGTGCGTTTTCATTCTGCCGTTGATTGTTACTGTCAATAGAATCTGAGTGCTGTTGGCGGTGCAGTGTTCTCAACTTTCATAGTGACAGGTAGACACACAAAGCTGGAGTAACTCAGCGGGACAGGCAGCATCTCTGCAGAGAAGCAATGGGTGACATTTCGGGTCGAGACAGTCATAGTGACAGTGTGTCTTTGATGGCGACTATATTGCACATCTGTTGCTGACAGCACGCAAATGATATTCAAGTGTTTTCAGCTTCAGTGCAACACCTAATTCTGAACTTATCTGTTAACCTATTGGGAAAATGTTTGATATATATTTTAGTGGATTTATTTCCTTGCAAATATAATGGTTATAATTGCTCTTTAGTTTTCGTTTAGTTTAGTTTAGAGATACAGCAGGGAAACAGGCCCTTCGGCCCACCGAGACCGTGCCGACCAGCGATCCCCGCACATTAGCACCATCCTGCACACACTAGGGACAATTTAACATTTATACCAAGCCAATGAACCTACAAACCTGGAGTGTGGGAGGAAACCGAAGATCTCTGAGAAAACCCACGCAGGTCACGGAGAGAATGTACAAACTCTGTACAGACAGCACCCGTAGTCAGGATCAAACCCGGTCTTTAGCGCTGTTAGGCAGTAGCTCTACCGCTAAGCCTTGTAACATATTATTGCAGAATATGCAGGATATCTTTGCTTCTTAGATGGTCCTTTAGATGTGAGGGTTGTTAGCCCCCTCTAACGTTAGTAGGTTTTGAGGGGGCTGAAGAGGCCAGCTTGGCTCTGAGATGAGACAACCACAGGTATGGCTCGAGTTGCCTGGAGAAGTGAGAAGCCGGCACCCCACTTTTGGTTAGCTTTTGTGCTGAGTATAAGACAATAGACAACAGACAATAGGTGCAGGAGTAGGCCATTTGGCCCTTCAAGCCAGCACCGCCATTCAATGTGATCATGGCTGATAATCCCCAATCAGTACCCCGTTCCTGCCTTCTCCCCATATCCCCTGACTCCGCTATCTTTAAGAGTGAGCTGCCAGAGGAAGTAGTTGAGGCAGGATCTATAACAACATTTAACAGACATTTGGATAGGTACATGGATAGGATAGGTGTAGTGGGATAACGCCAAACTCGGGCAGGTGGGACTAGTGTGGATGAGGCACTTTGGTCAGCAAGTTGGGCTGAAGGGCCTGTTTATACGTTGTGTGACTCCATGACTCAAGTACAGATGTTTAAGACACTGACTAACTCACGAAATGTTCCTTTTCCATCTAAATGGCTCATGGACTGAAGAGTCCCATGCTTGAGTCAGGATGCTACAATTTTCAAGGAGATGGCATTCTCTCTGTCCTCCAAGTGACTGTTTTGTGTGTGTGATATTGGCCTTGCAAGTGATGTGGTGGACTTACTGGTGCTGGCTATTCTTAATCATATCCTCGACACTAGGGGTGTTGGCTTGGCGGAGGATGAGGGGCACCCCTCTTTGAAACTTACCGAATAGTGAAAGGCCTGGATAGAGTGGATGTGGAGAGGATGTTTCCACTAGTGGGAGAGTCTGAGACCAGAGGCCATAGCCTCAGAATGAAAGAACATTACTTGAGAAAGGAGAAGAGGAGAAATTTCTTTAGTCAATGGGTGGTGAATCTGTGGAATTAATTGCCACAGACGGCTGTGGAGGCCAAGTCAATGGGTATTTTAAAGCGGAGGTTGACATATTCTTGATCAGTGTGGGTGTCAGGGGTTATGGGAAGAACCCTCTCAGCGGCTTGGGACACCTGGAACGGCCGCCTCCTTACTCGAGAGCGCGGCTTCCGAAGCCAACAGGCCGCGCTGGATGGAGCTCCACCACTGGCGATCTCGGCGAGAGATCCCAGGCTCCCGTTGTTAAAGTTCAGCCCCGCCGCCTGCAGACCCGCAGATCCATTCATGTCTTCCTTAAATGAGTGGAAGTCCTATGAGCTGGAAAGTGATTCAGATTTTCCAGGGAGTTGTGCTGCAGCAGGTTGGTACAGATGCTTATTCTACGGATGATTACATTTAAACCATTTCAACTCGTGGTTCGGTGAGTTAGCCAACGATGATTTTCGTCTTGGCTCAGATTCTGCACACATCGCCAGCTAGTGCGGCTTGATTTTATTGTTTTTGTTTAGTTTAGACATACAGTGCGGAAACAGGCCCTTCGGCCCATCGAGTCCCCGCCGACCAGCGATCCCTGCGCACTAACACTATCCTATACACACTTTATAATTTTACCAAGCCAATTAACCTGCAAACCTGTACGTTTTGGAGTGTGGGAGGAAACCGGAGCACCCGGGTAAAAACCCACGCAGGTCACGGGAGAATGTACAAACTCCGTACAGACAAGCACCCGTAGTCAGGATCGAACCCGGGTCTCTGGCGCTGCAAGGCAGCAACTCTACCGCTGTGCCACCGTGCTGATCCGTTAATGAATGATGTTGGAATGACTGAAATGGAATATAGAACCAATGGAGGTTCAGAATGTTCCCATTCTTTCTGCACATGAACTGAACCCCTGAGCAAGGTTATTGCAGTGAGATACAGTATTGCAGTGAGAAAGCTTGTGAAGGAAGCTGGAACAATGATATAGCCATGCTTGGTATAATTCTGCCCCGGGATTTGGTCTACTTTAGTTTAAAGATACATTGCGGAATCAGGCCCTTCGGCCCACTGAGGCTATGCCGACCACAATTTTTACAGAAGCCAATTAACTTACAAACCTGCACTTCTTTGAGATGTGGGAGGGAACCGGAGCACCGGGAGAAAACTCACGCAGTCACGGGGAGAACGTACGATCTCTGTCCTGACAGCACCCGTGGTCAGGATCAAACCCAGGTCTTTGGTGCTGTAAGGCAACAACTCTATCGCTATTCAGACATGGGTCTCAACCCGAAACATCACCTATTCCTTCTCTCCAGAGATGCTGCCTGTCCCGCTGAGTTACTCCAGCATTTTGTGCCTTTCATTAAACAATTGGTTTTGATCACTTTGCCACGTGTTAATAAGACCACGACTTCATGACGTCTCCATGAAGATTTGTTCATCATGCTCGTGATCTTAGAGAGTGTTATAATATTTATTCCTTGCTGATAAATAGCATGTAAAAGCAGAGTTGTAATCGCCTGGATTTGGCCCTCCGGTCCTTGTCCACTTGACCGCCAAAAACATGTATTGTTCTCGGAAACGGGCTATTTGTTTAAACCAGCATCTGCAGTTCCTTCCGACACAGACTATTTGCCTTTAAAGTTTTGGTAATTTCTGGAATGATATCGACCTTTTGAAGACAGTTGAACAATCAATAAGGGACGCGCACGATAGAACAAATGTTCCATTTAATTCTCCAGTCAGTCTATGCCCTGAGGAATAGCAGCCAATGTGCCAGCCATTGGGTGACACTATATAAATTAGATCACAGTAGCACACTGAATGTAAAAGCTGAGATTCTACTCATGTGAATCAGTTTAATCTACGCAGAGTAAAAATAAAGCAGTTGAGTGCTGTGATGTTAGCACTTCTGTGGAATTTAGTTACGTTATGTACATTTTGAGCCAGCGATGGATTGGGCATCATATATATACACACACACATGTACCTTGTGTGTTGTGACTGTTGGCAGACCAATTTCCCTCCGGGGATGAATAAAGTTCTATTGTATCGTATCGCATCGTAGATATGTACACATCAAAAACAAACAATAATGCCCCCAAGTCTATGTAGTTCTGAGCTTATTTGGAGGTTGCAGTGTTTAATAGCCTGGTGGCTGCAGGGAAGGAGCTGGGAAGCAGTTCCTGAACCTGGACGTTACAGCTTTCAGGCTCCTATACCTTCTTCCCCATGGCAGGGGTGAAATGAGCGTGTGGCCAGGGTGGTGCGGGTCTCTGATGATGCTGGCTGCCTTTTTGAGGTAAATCCCTTTGATGGTGGGGAGGTCAGAGCCGGTGATGGACTGGGCAGTGTTCACAACTTTTTGCAGTCTCCTTCACTCCTGGGCATGCAAGTTGCCGAACCAGGCCGTGATGCAACCATTTGTTCTCTATTGTACATTTGTAGAAGTGCAAGGGAGTCCTCTCAAGCAATAACGCAGTCAAAATGTGTAGGCAGGAACTGCAGGTGCTGGTTTACACTGAAGATGGACACAAAATGTTGGAGTAGCTCAGCGGGATAGGTAGCACCTCTGGAGAAAATGGAATAGGTGACTTTTTTGAGTCGAGTCCCTTCATCAGACTGAGAGTCAGGAGAGATGAAACTAGAGCTGGATATGCTGGAATACCACTAGGGGGCGCCGCACGATGGCAGCCTCGCCAACAGTCTGTCTGTCTTTTCATCTTTTTTTTTGTTATTTTCAGTACGTTTTAAAAATTTGTGTTAATGTTCTCTGGTTTGTTTTATGTGGGGGATTGGTGGGCGGGGGGGGGGGGGGGGTGGGTCGGGGGTGACATTTTTTCAATTTATTACCTTGCCGGAGATGCGATTGTTTTCCGAATCGTATTTAAACCAAAGGTAGAAACAAAATGCTGGAGTAACTCAGCGGGACAGGCAGCATCTCTGGAGAGAAGGAATGGGTGACGTTTTGGGTCGAGACCCTTCTTTAGACTGAGCGAGAGATACAGAAATAAGGATGTATAAGGTGTGAAATTGAGACAAGGGGGATGTGGAACAAGGAACGTCACCCAATCCTTCTCTCCGGAGATGCTGCCTGTCCGGCTGAGTTACTCCAGCGTTTTGTGTCTATCGAAGCGAAATATAAAGCAAGGTGGTGGAAAACAGGGAGTGCTGGAAACATCAAGTCAGTTGGCAAATGTGGAGCAGAAGCAATAATTATTTCAAGCTGTTGACCTTTCTCTTGAAACATTAACTCTGCTTCAGTCTCCACAGATGCTGGCATGTTGAGTATTTTGAGCATCCTCTATTTTCATGTAAGGATTTCACCACCTGCGATATTTTACACCTGCAATGCAAATGAGTACTTCTGATTTAACTTTAACTTGCTCATTAAACTTAAATACTTTCATTATTCTCTGACTTTAAAGCACTCAAACTTCTCTTAGATCCTTGTACTTTGTATAAAATGCTGGAAAATTCTCTAATTTTCTTTAATCATAGGCTTTGTGTGCTAGCCTTGGTTTCTGGTTGCTCCGTTTATCTTCCAGAGCAGCTCTTACCCCAACTCTGGTCTTCTCATAGAACGTAGAACAATGCAGGTAGACAAAAATGCTGGAGAAACTCAGCGGATGAGGCAACATCTATGGAGCGAATGAAATAGGAAACCCTTTTCGGCCCGAATCGTTGCCTATTTCCTTCGCTCCATAGATGCTGCCTCACCCGCTGAGTTTCTCCAGCATTTTTGTCTACCTTCGATTTTCCAGCATCTGCAGTTCCTTCTTAAATATAGAACAATGCAGCACAGGAGCAGACCCGTGGGCCCACAATATATGTGTCAAATGTGACACCAGGTTATCCCAAACTGCCTGCACATGATCCATATCCTTCCATTCCCTGCATTTCCATGTGCCTATCCATAAACTTCTTAAATGATACTATGTATGTGCCTTCACCACCACCATCACTGGCAGCACATTTCAGGCACCTACCACTCTCTGTGAAAAAAATCTTGCCCCACACTACTCCTTTAAACTTTGCTCCTCTCACCCGAAAGCCATGTCTTCTAGTCGTTGACATTTCCACCTTGGGGAAAAGGTTCTGACTCTCCATTGACTTAGGAAAGGGACCAAAATAAATTGTTCTCAACCCCACTAGGTGGCCGCTAGTGGAAGGTGGCGAGGGATAGTAGTCATGAGAACACATCCTCGTGTCTCTTTGCCCTCCAAATGAGAATGAGATTATCTTCCCAAGTGGCCTCAATGTGAGGGGGCTCCAGAAAGTGGTGGACTCATTGCAGTCTATCACCGACATTCCCCTCCATTGAAAGCATCTACATCAAAAAGACAGCATCTAATATCAAGGATCCTCACCATCCGGGCCAAGCCCACTTCTCACTGCAACTATGAGTTACAAAAATGTGAAGTCCATCTCCACCATGTTCAGGGACAGCTACTTTCCTGCAACTATCAGGTTTGTGAATTAAGCTGCATAACTACAGTATACTCCTATTTCAACAATGAAATACTTCTGTCCACTTCTTGTAGCACCATGGACTTGTTTTTATATGTTTTAGCACTGATGGGTTTTTAATTGCATAGTTCAGTCCAGTTCAGTTCAGTTTAGTTTATTGTCACGTGTATCGAGGTACAGTGAAAAGCTTTTGTTGGATGCTAACCAGTCAGCAGAAAGACAAAACATGATTACAATCGAGCCATTCACAGTGTACGGATATGGGAATAACGTTTAGTGCAAGGTAAAGCTAGCAAAGTCCAATCAAAGATAGTCCGAAGATCACCAATGAATTAAATAGTAGTTCAGCACTGCTCTCTGGTTGTGTCCACACCATCCTGGCCACACACTCATCTCACCACTGCCATCGGGAAGTAGGTACAGGAGCCTGAGAACTGTAACGTCCAGGTTGTGGTACAGCTTCTTCCCTACAGCCATCAGGCTATTTTACTTCGGAGTCATGTGAGTGACTACATGAGGACCCCGCCAGCACGCATGCGCGACATAGCGTCTCATGCAGTGCAACGCGACGGGTGGGGGAAGAGCTCTCCCGCGGCAAGGTTTAAAACGGGACCTGCAGGTAAGGAAATCTTATTCTGAGGACGTTATTTGGAACCCTTGTTGTGCTTTAATTTTAGCAGATATGGACAAGGGAAGAAAAATAAAGAAAGTCGCGTCCCGTACACCTGTGGTGGACCAGGAAGGTTCCGGGAGTGGGGGGAGACCGACGGCACCGGGACCACATTCCCTGCGGTCCACAGTCACCGACTGTAACACTGCGCAGCCAAGCCCAATGCCGCAAGCTGCTCAGCTGGAACCAAC
The DNA here is from genome assembly GCA_038087875.1 of Malacoraja senta. Lineage (NCBI taxonomy): Eukaryota > Metazoa > Chordata > Chondrichthyes > Rajiformes > Rajidae > Malacoraja > Malacoraja senta. The sequence continues at coordinate 167,794 of JAXLNO010000761.1, read as the reverse complement.
GCAGCGGGTTGGAGGCAAGGCGAAGCAGAAGTCGGTCCGGCCGATAGACTCGGATGAGTCCGGTCAGGAGGACGCGCTGCCCGAGAGCATCAAAGGTGGCCGTTTATCCCGCATGGAGCGGTTGATGGAGCAGATGCTCCAGCGAGACTTGCTCCGGGAGATGGAGCAAGCTCGCCATGGGAGTGCTCGCACACCCACAACAGCACCGTATGCGGCGCTGTCCATCGCATCTCCCTCGACAGAGGGGAGCGTTGGGGGCCAGGGCTGGGCTGGCCTGGAAGAGGGGTTCGTGGCTGAAGATACCAGCAGTGTGCTGGGGGTGCAGGACCAGGAAGAGCTGCTGGGAGTGGTCAACAAGTTTGGGGTACCACCGCGTGCGGGACAACCTTTGCAGACCAAACTGGCGGCCAGTATAGACTACCTGTCCTTCCACCCTCTACAGGAACAGGTAGTCAATGAAACTATGGAAAAATACATACCTCCGGAGAACTGCATCTCGCTAAATGTACCCGCCGTCAACAGCCAAATCTGGGGGTACATTGGGCTGGGCAATAAGGGCCCAGGAGGTGAAGCTTCAGAAGATATTAAAACTTCTGACTTCAGCTATAACATCCTACGCTCGTTCTGTTGATGGGGTCGAAATGACTGATAACCAGCAGGACACACTGGCCCTACTGTGTAATACACAGTATGAAATAAACTGCCTGCGGAAGAACGCCATCAAACCTGCCCTCAACCCCAAATTCACAGGGTTGTGCAAAACTGCAACTGCACAGCCACAAATACTGCTGTTTTGGGAAAGACTTGTCCAAACAAGTAAAAGAACTGGACGAAGAGTCTAAAGCCATTGGGCTTATGAGGGCAGCTGCAGGAACGAGCAAAACCACACACCCCAGGCGGCAGCACCCCTATGCATCCACAAGCAGGCATCAACACCAGGGTGCTGGTGAAAGCATGAGGGTCGCACATCAACCACGAAGGTCTTTTTTTGGGCCAAGGCCCAGAGCGGCCCTCATGGAAGATGCGCCAACCCCACACTCCGGCGCCTCAACACGTGAAGAGACAGAGGCCGAAGAAATGAACTTACCACCGGTAACCATGGAGGTAGGTGGGTCTGGTTCCTTCCAGAACATAAAAGGTGTAGGTCCTGTACTAACATGGGGAAGGTTACACTTGTCCTCGGTGGTAGGCACAAAATGCTGCAGTAACTCAGTAGGACAGGCTGCATCTCTGGAGAGAAGGAATGGGTGACCTTTCGGGTCGAGACTCTTCTTCAGACTGATGTCAGGGGAGGAAGATAGAATGTAGTCGGAGACCGTGGGAGAACTTGGAAGGGGGAGGGGATGGAGAGAGAGGGAAAGCAAGGGCTATTTGAAGTTAGAGAAGTCAATGTTCATACCGCTGGTTTGTAAGCTACCCAAGCAAAATATGAGGTTCAGTTCCTCCAATTTGCGCTGGCCCTCACTCTGATAATGGAGGAGGCCCAGGAGAGAAAGGCCAGATTGGGAATGGGAGGGGTCAAGACCCTTCTTCAGTCTCGGTGCCCTGACTGATGACGGCGGGCATGCCAACGCCTTCTTCACTTCCTGTCTAACTGCGTCAGCACTTTCATGAAACTATGTAAGAATTCTACAACATTCCCCAGGGCACTGTCGTTCACTGTGCACTTCCTGCATGGTTAACCTCCCAAACATGCATCACTTCACACTTGTCTGAATTAAATTCCATCTGGCATTTCTTGGCCCACTTTCCTCGTCGATCTGCATCCCGTTGCCATCTGAGCCAACCGTCCTTGCTGTTCACTCCCCCGCTACTTCTGGTGTCATCCGCAAATGTACTAATCATGAAACTTACATTCTTATACAAATCGTTAGTATATGTGACAGATAATCGACACTGATCCCTGGGGCACAGCACTCGTCACAGAGCACCAATCTGAAAAAACACCCCTCTTACCACCCTCGACTCCTACCACCAACCAAATTTAGTATCCCATTGACCAGCTTATTCTAGATCCCATGTGATCTAACCGTCTGGACCAGCCTTACCACATTGGACCTTGTCAATGGCCTTGCTAAAGTCCATGCAGACCCTGCCCTCATCAATCCTCTTGGTCCCCTTTCCCATGATTTCCAACATTCCTCTCTGATCATCTTCCAATAGAGTGTACGGGCCACTGATTCTGGTCTTTTTGTTGCCAAATGGTGAGGATGTACTTTTGCCACAGTATATCTTGCATGACAATCCGTGCCTTGGCCCTCCTACCATTGCTTACAAAAGAAAGCAATGAACAAACTGCTGGAGGAACACAGCGGGCCATGTAGCATCTGTGAATGAATGAACAGGATGTTTTGGGTCAAGACCCTTCTTCTGACTGAAGGAGGAGGGGAGAGAAAGCTGGACAAGAGAGTGGGGATAGGGAATAGCCTGGCAAGTGATAGGTGGATACAGGTGAGGATGAGTGATGCGTGGAGGAAGTGACGAAGACTAGAGGTGAAAAAGAGATGAAAGGGTGGCAGATAAGGAGAGAAGAGGATGTGTAAAATGTATCTTTTCCCCATCTTCTCTGCAACGTACTTTTATTTCTCACTTTCCCAAGGTGTTCATGGTCTTCATCCTGAAACATTAACTGTTTCTCTTTCCACAGATGCTGCATGACTTGCTGAGCGTTTCTGGAAATTTCTGGTTTTTGTCATGGATTTCCAGCATCCGCACAGCTATTTGCTTTCAGTACCTGCATGGTGGGTGTATGGAAAGAGCTGCTAAAGGAGATAGTTAAGGCAGGTACTACAACAACATTTAAAAGACATTTGTCTGGTATTTTGTTTAATTCACATGTCTAATCGATAATGTTTTATTATTGGTAGACAAAAGTGCTGGAGAAACTCAGCGGGTGCAACAACATCTATGGAGCGAAGGAAATAGACAATGTTTCGGGCCGAAACCTTTCTTCAGACTGATGTAGGGTGGGGGGTGGGGGGGGGGGGGTGGGGAGAAGAAAGGAAAAAAGGAAGAGGAGGAGCCCGAGGGCTGAGGGAGAGCTGAGAAGGGGAGGAGACAGCAAGGGCTACCGGAAATTGGAGAATTCAATGTTTATGCCGCTTGGGTGCAGACTGCCCAAGCGGAATATGAGGTGCTGCTCCTCCAATTTCCGGTGGTGCTCACTCTGGCCATGGAGGAGGCCCAGGACAGAAAGGTCGGATTCGGAATGGGAGGGGGAGTTGAAGTGCTGAGCCACCGGGAGATCAGGTTGGTTAATGCGGACTGAGCAGATGTGTTCGGCGAAACGATCGCCAAGCTTTTATTATTAATGTTTTATGTGTCATTCCTAACTGTCACTGTATCTCATGTTGTCACTTGTGGACGGAGCACCAAGGCAAATTCCTTGTATGTGAATATTTGGCCAATAAACTTATTCATTCATTCATTCATTCATTCATTGGTACATGGATTAGATAGATTTGAAGGATATGGCTAAACATTGTTCAGTTCAGTTCAGTTTAATTTATAGTCATTTGTACCAAAACTTTTGTTGCGTGCTAACCAGTCAGCCGATAGACAATACATGAATACAATCGAGCCATTTACATTGCATAATAATAGAATAAGGTTTAGTGCCAGGTAAAACCAGCAAATCGATCAAGGATAGTCCGAGGATCATCAAAGAGGTAGATAGTAGTTCAGGACTGCTCTCTGGTTGCGGTAGGATGATTCAGTTGCCTGATAGCAGCTGGAAAGAAACTGTTCCTGAATCTGGAGGTGTGCACTTTCGCACTTCTATACCTTTTGCCTAATGGGAGCGGGGAGAAGAGGGAGTGGCCAGGGTGAGACTCGTCCTTGATTATGCTGCTGGCCATGCCGAGGCAGCGTGAGATATAAATGGAGTCATTAGAAGGGAGGTTGGTTTGTGTCATGGTCTGGGCTGCGTGCACAATTCGCTGCAATTTCTTGCGGTAGGTGGTGCGACAGGCAGGTGGGACTAGTGTAGATGAGGCATATTGATCGGTGTGGGCAGGTTGTGCCGAGGGGCCTGTTTCCATGCTGTATGCTCTATGACGTTATCATTGTCCAGGTAACCATTTCCTTGTCACACTGACGTAAAAATCCACCCGTGCTCTGAAGCTCCTGGTAACCCCTGGAGGTTATGCTAGAAGATAGTACTGGCCGCCCTATGTCTGGCTCCCAGATCCCCTGTAAATACACTACAATTGAGTCTGTGACTGCATGACTGGATCAGCGAGTTCAATACTGCTGCATAATGGAGCCGGTACGTGAATGCCAGCCCAAAATCAAACCTGAATGAGAGCCAGTGCCAGTGTGACCTAGAAGTGCCTTATGCCTTATTGCAAATACAATCAGCCGCTCATGCTTTATTCAGATCATGTCAAATTAGCTGAAACTACTGCTGTTTGGCCACTGAATTTAACATGAAGCCAATTCCCAGGAGATGTTTCTGTGTCAGGTTTCACGGAATAAACACAAAAAAGACTGATGCTCTTAGAAACCGAGATTGAGTTACAGTCTCAAGGCTCAGGTGGTCTCCATCTATTCTCCAACTCTAGAAAGTTGCATTATTTATATTCAAACAAAATCTCTTACGATGTGACCAATTTATAAATTCTCCACCCTATCCTACACACACTAGGGACAATTTATATTTATACCAAGCCAATTAACCTACACGTCTTTGGAGTGTGAGAGGAAACTGAAGATCTCAGAGAAAACCCATGTGGTCACAAGGAGAAAGTACAAACTCCATACATACAGCATCTGTAGTTGGGATCGAACCCGGGTCCCTGGCACTGTCAGCGCTGTAAGGCGGCAACTCTACCGCTGCACCACCGTGCCTGATCTACTAAGTATTTCCAGCAAATTCTGCTCTAATGCTAAATGAAATGCTTAATCTCTGTGCCTGTCTCACCAGCAGTCTGTTCGTCTACTTCTCTGTTTTTATGTATGTTTTGAATGTCTGTTTTAATGTTTCTTAGTATGTTTTATGTGGGGGTGGGGGAGGGGGGGAACTTTTTCCAGACACTCACCTTGACGGAGATGTGATTTTTCTCCGTGTCCCATCTCCGTCCCACCCTGCGGCCTAACATCGTGGAGTGGTGCGGCCTTTCCTGGAGTCCGGAGTTCGAGCCGCGGGGGCGGCGCGGACTTACCAACACGGAGCCTGGGATCCTTTGCCGAGGACCTCCAGTGAAGGTGCTCCGACCGCGCGGCCAGTGGACTTTGAAGCAGCGGTCTTCGGAAAGAAGAGGCCGACTCGGGAGTTCCATGCCGCGGAGTGTTCCGAACCATCCCGGCGTCGGAGTTTCGATCATCCCGACGAGAGGGCTTGAACAGTGGACAGTTGAACTTAGTATGGCTGTAAGGTAACTCAAATATCACTGCACGTGAACTTGAACGTGAACTTGAAAATATGTTGTTAAGCTGGAAAGGGTGCAGAAAAGATTTATGAGGATGTTGCCATTGCTTGAGGGCCTGAGCTACAGGGAGAGGTTGGGCAGTCTACAGTGAAAAGCATGGGAGAGAACTGCAGATGCTGATTCTCACTAAACCTTGTATTTGCAGGCTATCCAAACATATTATACATTGGAGACTATATTATACATATATTTATATACACAATCAAGTCAAACTCATGTATAACAGATAGAGCAAAGGGGAAGATACAGTGTGCAGAATATAGTTCTCAGCAGTGTAGTGGATTGTAGCATGTAAGTTCCATTGACAAAATCCAATGTCCACATTGGGAGTAGAGGTGAATCGGACAGTAATCTAGCTAATGGGAGTACCATTCAGAAGCATGATAACAGAGGAGAGAAGTGTTGTGGTGAGTCAAAGCCGCAACTATCTGTCTACAAGGAAACACATGAGAGTATTTGAAATGGTTCACTAAATAATCTTCCTCTCCCTTTCCCTAACCAAGATCTCAACCACAAGACCTTCACGATGGAGTATTGTGCTCAGTTCTGGGCACCATCTTACATGAAAGATGTCAAGCAGGAAAGTGTGTGGAGAAGATTTACGATGATGTTGCCAGGATTCAAGGGTCAAACTATAGGGAGAGGTTGATCTGGCTAGGACTCTATTCCCTGGAGCGCAAGAGGTTGAGGAGTGATCTGGTAGAGGTGTAAAAAAATCATGAGAGGAATAGATCAGGTCGACGCATAAGGTGTCTTGTCCACAGTAGGGAAATTGAGAACCAGAGAACATGGTGAGGGGGGAACAATTTGGTAACTTTTTCACATAAAAGGTGGCGGGTGTATGGAACCTGCTGCCAGAGGAGGTAGCTGAGGCAGGTACTATTGCAATGTTTAAGAAACATTTAGACAGGCACATGAACAGGACGGGTTTAGAGGGATATGTACCAAATGCAGGCACGTGGGATGTGTAAAACATAGAAACATAGAAACATAGAAAATAGGTGCAGGAGTAGGCCATTCGGCCCTTCGAGCCTGCCCCACCATTCAATATGATCATGGCTGATCATCCAACTCAGTATCCTGTACCTGCCTTCTCTCCATGCCCCCTGATACCTTTAGCCACAAGGGCCACATCTAACTCCCTCTTAAATATAGCCAATGAACTGGCCTTAACTACCTTCTGCGGCAGAGAATTCCAGAGATTCACCACTCTCTGTGTGAAAAATGTTTTTCTCATCTCGGTCCCTAAAAGATTTCCCCCTTATCCTTAAACTGTGACCCCTTGTTCAGGACTTCCCCAACATCGGGAACAATCTTCCTGCATCTAGCCTGTCCAACCCCTTAAGAATTTTGTAAGTGTCTATAAGATCCCCCCTCAATCTTCTAAATTCTAGCGAGTACAAGCCAAGTCTATCCAGTCTTTCTTCATATGAAAGTCCTGACATCCCAGGAATCAGTCTGGTGAACCTTCTCTGTACTCCCTCTATGGAAAGAATGTATTTCCTCAGATTAGGAGACCGAAACTGTACGCAATACTCCAGGTGTGGTCTCACCAAGACCCTGTATAACTGCAGTAGAACCTCCCTGCTCCAATACTCAAATCCTTTTGCTATGAATGCTAACATACCATTCGCTTTCTTCACTGCCTGCTGCACCTGCATGCCTACTTTCAATGACTGATGTACCATGACACCCAGGTCTCGTTGCATCTCCCCTTTTCCTAATCGGCCACCATTCAGATAATAGTCTACTTTCCTGTTTTTGCCACCAAAGTGGATAACCTCACATTTATCCACATTATACTGCATTTGCCATGCATTTGCCCACTCACCCAGCCTATCCAAGTCACCTTGCAGCCTCCTAGCATCCTCCTCACAGCTAACACTGCCCCCCAGCTTCGTGTCATCCGCAAACTTGGAGATGTTGCATTCAATTCCCTCGTCCAAATCATTAATATATATTGTAAATAACTGGGGTCCAGCACTGAGCCTTGCGGTACCCCACTAGTCACTGCCTGCCATTCTGAAAAGGACCCGTTTACTCCTACTCTTTGCTTCCTGTCTGCCAGCCAGTTCTCTATCCACATCAATACTGAACCCCCAATACCGTGTGCTTTAAGTTTGTATACTAATCTCTTATGTGGGACCTTGTCGAAAGCCTTCTGAAAGTCCAGATATAACACATCCACTGGTTCCCCTTTATCCGCTCTACTAGTTACATCCTCGAAAAATTCTATAAGATTCGTCAGACATGATTTACCTTTCATAAATCCATGCTGACTTTATCCAATGATTTCACCACTTTCCAAATGTGCTGCTATCCCAACTTTAATAACTGACTAGCAGTTTCCCCACTACCGCTGTTAGACTAACTGGTCTGTAATTCCCCGTTTTCTCTCTCCCTCCCTTTTTAAAAAAGTGGGGTAACATTAGCAACCCTCCAATCCTCAGGAACTACTCCAGAATCTAAAGAGTTTTGAAAAATTATCACTAATGCATCCACTATTTCTGGGGCTACTTCCTTACGTACTCTGGGATGCAGCCTATCTGGCCCTGGGGATTTATCGGCCTTTAATCCATTCAATTTACCTAACACCACTTCCCGGCTAACCTGGATTTCACTCAGTTCCTCCATCTCATTTGACCCCCGGTCCCCTGCTATTTCCAGCAGATTATTTATGTCTTCCTTAGTGAAGACAGAACCAAAGTAGTTATTCAATTGGTCTGCCATGTCCTTTTTCCCCATGATCAATTCACCTGTTTCTGACTGCAAGGGACCTACATTTATCTTTTTCTCTTCACATATCTATAAAAACTTATGCAGTCAGTTTTTATGTTCCCTGCCAGTTTTCTTTCATAATCTATTTTCCCTTTCCTAATTAAGCCCTTTGTCCTCCTCTGCTGGACTCTGGATTTCTCCCAGTCCTCTGGTAGGCTGCTTTTTCTGGCTAATTTGTATGCTTCATCTTTTGTTTTGATACTATCCCTGATTTCCCTTGTTATCCACGGATGCACTACCTTCCCTGATTTATTCTTTTGCCAAACTGGGATGAACAATTGTTGTAGTTCATCCATGCAGCCTTTAAATGCCTTCCATTGCATATCCACCGTCAACCCTTTAAGAATCAATTGCCAGTCTATCTTGGCCAATTCACGTCTTATACCCTCAAAGTTACCTTTCTTTAAGTTCAGAACCCTTGTTTCTGAATTAATTATG
>JAXLNO010000761.1:131520-158949 GCA_038087875.1 Malacoraja senta | reverse complement strand
CCGTTACTTATTTGGAATTTCCTATTCATTGCTTCATAATCAGTTAGCTTTGATGTTAATGCATTTAAGATAACAAGCCTATCCATTGAGTAAACAGAATTCGACAGAAGAATTACACTCGTGTAACTTCAAAAATATCTGTTGTAAGAATGTCAAACCCAAAACTTATGATCTGTTTCTTAGTCAGTCCCTTGGAGTCAAAGGCAATTTGTTTGCACTTTAGTTCTGAGGAGCTAAAGTTTCCCAGTCTGTAAAGCACCCGGAGGAAACCCACGCGGCAAAGAGAAGAACGTGCAAACTCCGTACAGACAGCACCCGTAGTAAGAATGGAACCCTGCTCCCTGGCGCTGTATAAGGGCCTGTCCAACTTTGCGATTTTTTCAGCGATTGCGAACGTCAGTGACTGACGCCCTAAAATCCGTCAAGTTGTACGACCCTCCGCGTCACCGACACGTCAAGCACATCACCCGCCTTCACGCTACACCAAAGTATAATAATCACATTGGAAATGAACACCTTTCCTTGTCAGTTTGCCCGCTGCTCGAACAGATAGCGCTCTGAGGTTTTTAAGTATGAGTCGCTCTCTGCGAGGTCTCTGTTTCGACCCAGCATTACCCTGTTTCTATCTCGCCACACTCCGCTCCCGTTCTCTCAGCCCAGTTGGATCTCTGCCGCAGATACTGTTCAGCTTTCAATTTCCGCCATTTGTAAATTCCGCCCCTCTCCCTCTACATTCAGTAACATTTCCCTTGGACATACCAATGCCAATAATCTTTAAGCAATCGGCGCACAATCCCAGTCCCCGAGATCGCCGTTTCTAAACATTCTCCTCCGGCTTCAATCTAAACAAGCCAGCTTGTGTTCGTCATAGTGGACTGCTCAGACCCCCTCGCTAGTTATTGGGGGTCTCTTTAAATTGCGATACATTGCATGTGTGTCGATCTTTGTGATTACAACAGCAATGAGGACTACCCTCGCTAGTCATTCTCACCTTGCGCCATGTTGCGTGTGTATATCACAAGAAATAAAACAGCAAAGTTGCAGGTGTGGAGCGTCACCTGACGTCACCCGCAGGACAGCATATACGTCAGCGTGTGACAGGACGCATGACATGAAAAGACACCCAGATGTCGCCAGACTCGGTGGGCCGAAGGGCCTGTTTTCACGCTGTATTCCAAAACCTAACAACCTAAACCTACCAAACAAGGGTCCCACCCAAAACACCGTCTAACTATGCTCTCCAGAGATGCTGCCTGACCTGCTGAGTTACTCCAGCACAGTTTGTCTTTTTTAGTAAACTAGCATCTGCAGTTCCTTGTGTCTACATAAATACAGCCTGTTACTACCATCATTGGTCTGTCCCTAATTTATATCTTCAGCCTCTGCCCACCTTTTTACTGCTCAACATGATCATTAAGTGAACTGGGCCAGCTTCTGCAGAACAGGACCAAACAGGTTGAAGAACTACTCCGCAGCCTGCGATCATTACCTCTCTGTGCTTCACTCCCTGTCCCCGTATGGCAATGGAGCACAATGATTAAATCTGACTCCTGTGTGACCTGTCCAACCATCCCTCACCAGCCTTTCGTATTCTTTAGACACCAGAATCTATGTTATCACTGATCAAAATGTCTGTACTGCGCACTTCACTGTCCCATTTATTATAGGGCAGTGCTTTGAAAGTCCATGGTCTCTCGATCTTCTTAATTTAGTTTAGAGATACAGCGCGGAAACAGGCCCTTCAGCCCACCGGGCCCGCGCCGACCAGCGATCCCCGCACATTAACACTATCCTACACCCACTAGGGACAATTTTTACATTTACCAAGCCAATTAACCTAACGTTAATTGGAGTGTGGGAGGAAACCGAAGATCTCGGAGAAAACCCACACAGGACAGCGCCCGTAGTCAGGATCGAACCTGGGTCCTGCATTCGAAAAGGCGCTGCATTCGCTGTAACTCTACCGCTGTGCCACTGTAACCGCCCATCTTCTTCCCTTATTACTTTCAAGTGTAGTTTCTATTCTTTTGACTTCATTCTTCAATTTTATAAAAATATATGTTATTTTACTTGTTCCCCTTTATAATGTAAAAAAAAGTGAAATTATATATTTATTTGTGGAGCTGGTAATTTCTATGATGTTCTACATGTTCTACCTCACACCATTTCATCTGTAGTGCTGGTGCAGATCAGGCCATGGCAATGAGATTGAATAAATTATCCCTAGTGTGTAGGATCGTGTTAGTGTACAGGGATCGCGGGTCGGTGCGGACTAGGTGGGCCGAAGAATTGTTTCCACGCTGTATCTCTGAACTACACTAAACTAAAGAATGGAAAATATGGCGCAGAAAGTGAAAGTGAGTGATAGAAATGGGAACAGGGAGATAAAGACAGACAATCACATACCCATTGTGCAGCGAGGGAGTCCTGAAAATCTCTTTGTTTGTTTATGTGACAGATGGTTTTAATGACACCTTGGATAGAAACCATCTGGTTTGTACTTTGGAGTTTGTACGTTCTCCCCGTGACCGCGTGGCTTTCCCCGGGTCTGGCAGTGTGCACTTTCAATCTTGTGACCAACAGGATCAGGGTGAAGAAGGAATGATTGCGGTGGGAAATGTCTTTGATTATGTTGGCTGTTTTCCTAAGTCAGCGTGAAATATAGCTGGAGTCAATAGTGGAGAGTCTGAAGAAGGGTCTCGACCTGAAATGTCACCCATTCCTTCTATCCAGAGATGCTGCCTGTCCCGCTGAGTTGCTCCAGCATTTTGTGTCTATCTTCGGTGCAAACCAGCATTTGCTGTTCCTTCCTACACAGTCTGGTCTGTGTGATGGACTGGCTACTTCCACAACTAACATCTGTGGTCAGAAGGTTACGGGAGAATATTCTGGGAGACAAGATATACATGCATTTGGATGGAGAAGAGCTGATTAGGGATAGTCAACATGGTTTTGTACATTGGAGATCATGTCTCATGAATCTGATGGAGTTTTTTGAAGATATGAACAAAAAGATTGATGACGGCAGAGCTGTAGATGTTGGTTTACATGGATTTCAGTAAAGCGTTTGACAAGGTTCCGCATGGTAGGCTGCTCTGGAAGGTTAGATCACATGAGATCCAAGGAGAGATAGCTGAATGGATAGATAACTGGCTTCATGGAAATGTGGTGCCTTCACCCTTTTTTTTTTTCCCCCCCCCTTTTTCCTTCCGCCCACAATATTTAATATGTAAAAGAATATGTGATTCTGTTCTTCCATTCTGTTGTAGTTTGTTTGTTTGTTTTTTTTTTTTGCACAAAGACCACGAGCATTGCCACTTTTCATTTCACTGCACATCTCGTATGTGTATGTGACTAATAAACTTGACTTGACTTGACTTGACTTGATGTTTATTCCAGAAGCCCCTTTGACCTACATTCTCACCAATCATACCCCGTGTGCAGATAAGGCCTTGGAGTTGTTTTGAGTTCTTGTGGCTGGGCCTTCTCGTGAGGCTTCTGGCGAGTGGCCAGCAGTGACAGGCTATCAAGCGACTTTGAGTCCTGAAAAGCGCTATATAAAATAAATGTATTATTATTATTATATGCAATACCAACGTGGGCGTGAAGGCGCCACAGCCATGACGTTGTTTCTTCAGGATTAAGGAGCACGTCCTCTACTTCCCATGCGATCTGCTCTGGAAGACGAGCTGCTAGGAACCCGAATTTTGTCCATTGGCTCGTGACATTGAGATAGTGAAATCGAGCTTCTAGTATTGAAAACCACGCTCTCGCGTTGGTTGTAAAAAGAGTTGGGACGTCGAGTTTTACTTCATCGACTGACACCGTGTCACTTTTATCGTCATACATTTTGTGAGTAAGTGGAAGGTTGCGTGTAGAAAAGGGTCACCAGTTGTATGATCTACTGAATCTCATGACAGAAAGCAAGGAACAAATGACATTTAGCTGAGCCAGACACCTTGTGTCACGTTTATTCCACAAGCCCCCTTTACCTACATTCTCACCAATCATAACCCGTGTGTAGATAAGGCCAATTAATGCGTCTGACCTTGGAGTTGTTATTGAGCTCTTGTGGCTGGACCTTTTCGTGAGGCTGCTGGCGAGTCGCCAGCGGTGACAAGCTGTATGCAAAACCAACGTGGGCGTGAAGGCGCCACAGAAGGAAGCAGACAGCGATGGTGGAAGGTTGCTTGTTGGACTGGAGGCCTGTGATTAGTGGTGTGCCTCAGGGTTCGGTGCTGGGCCTGTTACTGTTTGTCATCTACATCAATGATTTGGATGAAAACGTACAAGGCATGATTAGCAAGTTTGCGGATTTGCAGATACCAAAGTACTGTACATGGTGAAGATAGTTGTCTTTCCTCGACAGAGACTAGTTCTCAGAATGCGGGAACTCCTCACGACCATGAAGGCGACTCCCCAGCAACCACCCGCGAACATGTGGCGACCATGTGGCGACTGCATGGTCTCCTGCAGTCGCCTAAAAAGTCGCCTACGTAGGACGGGCCCATTAACATCGTGAAGCTTCCGATCCCTTGTCAGGGATCGACTTCGGGAATTCAATCCGCGGGAGCCTGAGGACTTAACACCATGGAGCTCGCGGCCCCTTCGAAATCGGGAGCGCCAAGGCGCAGAAGCTTCGACCATCCCGAACGTGGGAGCTTCGATCGTCAGCTGCGGGAGTTTTGATCGACCCGATTGCAGATGATTCGACTGCCCCGTCCGTGGGTGAATAAGGAGGAAAGAAGATAAGATTTGATTGCCTTCCATCACAGTGAGGAATGGGGGGGGGGGGGGGGGGGAGCCGCTGTGGTGGATGGTTATGTTAACTTTTATGTAGTTGTGTGTCTTGTAGAATTTTTTGGTATGACTGTATGGCAAAACAAATTCCTTGTATGTTTTTACATTCTTGACTAATAAATTAATTGCAATGACAATTACAAAGATTGCAGCAGGATCTAGATCGGTTGCGCTGGTGGGCTGCAGAATGTTTCATGGAAATTAATACAGAGATGTGCAAGGTGTTGAATATTGGGAAGTCTAATAAGAGCAGGACCTATACAATGAATAGACAATAGACAATAGGTTCAGGAGTAGGCCATTCGGCCCTGCGAGCCAGCACCTCCATTCAACATGATCATGGCTGATCATCCACACTCAGTACCCCGTTCCTGCCTTCTCCCCATATCCCTTGACTCTGCTATCTTTAAGAGCTCTATCCAACTCTCTCTTGAAAGCATACAGAGAATTGGCCTCCACTGCCTTCTGAGGCAGAGAATTCCACAGATTCACAACCGTCTGTGTGAATATGTTTTTCCTCATCTCCGTTCTAAATGGCTTACCCCTCATTCTTAAACCGTGGCCCCTGGTTCTGGACTCCCCCAACATCGGGAACATGTTTCCTGCGTCTAGCGTGTACAAACCCTTAATAATCTTATATGTTTCAATAAGATCCACTCTCATCCTTCTAAATTTCAGAGTGTACAAGCCCAGCCGCTCCATTCTATCAACATATTACAGTCCCGCCATCCCGGGAATTAACCTCGTGAACCTACGCTGCACTCCCTCAATAGCAAGAATGTCCTTCCTCAAATTTGGAGACCAAAACTGGAGACAACAGGTGTGGTCTCACTAGGGCCCTGTACAACTGCAGAAGGACCTCTTTGCTCCTGTACTCAATTCCTCTTGTTATGAAGGCCAACATGCCATTCGCTTTCTTCACTGCCTGCTCGACCTGCATGCTTACTTTCAGTGACTGATGAACAAGGACTCCCAGATCCCATTGTACTTCCCCTTTTCCCAACTTGACACCATTCAGATAATAATCTGCCTTCCTGTTTTTGCCACCAAAGTGGATAACCTCACATTTATCCACATTAAGCTGCATCTGCCATGCATCTGCCCACTCACCCAACCTGTCCAAGTCACCCTACATCCTCATAGCATCCTCCTCACAGTTCACACTGCCACCCAGCTTTGTGCCATCTGCAAATTTGCTACATTACATCAGTCACTGAAAGTAGGCATGCAGGTACAGCAGGCAGTCAAGAAAGTAAATGGCATGTTGGCCTTCATAGCGAGAGGATTTGAGTATAGGCGCAAGGAGGTCAATAGACAATAGACAATAGACAGTAGACAATAGGTGCAGGAGTAGGCCATTCGGCCCATCGAGCTAGCACCACCATTCACTGTGATCATGGCTGATCATCCCCAATCAGTACCCCGTTCCTGCCTTCTCCACATATCCCCTGACTCCACTATCTTTAAGAGCTTTGTGTCATGTTAATGTTACTTTGAATCGAAGGGATCATTGATGTATACTGTAAAAAGCTGTGGTCCCAGCACCGAGCCTTGCGGTACCCCACTAGTCACTGCCTGCCATTCTGAAAGGGACCCGTTAATCCCTACTTTATTTTGTGACTTTTGTTTTGTGCATTTTGCCCACTAATCTCCTATGTGTGACCTTATCAAAGTCCAGGTACACTACGTCCACTGGCTCTCCCTTGTCCATTTTCCTAGATACATTCTCAAAAGATTCCAGAAGATTAGTCAAGCATGATTTCCCCTTCGTAAATCTATGCTGACTCTGACCGATCCTGTTACTGCTATCCAAATGTGCCGCTATTTCATCTTTTATAATTGACTCCAGCATCTTCCCCACCACCGATGTCAGGCTAACTGGTCTATAATTCCCTGTTTTCTCTCTCCCACCTTTCTTAAAAAGTGGGATAACATTCGCGACCCTCCAATCCACAGGGACTGACCCTGAATCTATAGAGCATTGGAAAATTATCACCAATGCGTCCACGATTTCTCGAGCCCCTTACTTAAGTACCCTGGGATGCAGACCATCAGGCCCTGGGGATTTATCAGCCTTCAGTCCCATCAGTCTATCCAACACCATTTCCTGCCTAATGTGGATTTCCTTCAGTTCCTCCATCACCCCAGATCCTCTGGCCACTAGTATATCAGGAAGATTGTTTGTATCCTCCTTAGTGAAGACGGATCCAAAGTACCTGTTCAACTCATCTGCCATTTCCTTGTTCCCCATAATAAATTCACCATTTTCGGTCTTCAAGGGTCCAACTTTGGTCTTAACTAATTTTTTCCTCCTCACATACCTAAAGAAGCTTTTACTATCCTCCTTTATATTCTTGGCTAGCTTACCTTCGTACCCCATATTGCCTTTTTAATTATCTTCTGTTGCTCTGTAAACATTACCCAATCCTTTTACTTCCCGCTCATCTTTGCTACGTTGTACTTTTTCTCTTTTATTTTTATACTGTCCCTGACGTCCCTTGTCAGCCACAGTCGCCACTTACTCCCCTTGGAATCTTTCTTCCTCCTGCAGTCCTACTGCTGTTGTATAGGGCCCTGGTGAGACTGCACCTGGAGTATTGTGTGCAGTTTTGGTCTCCTAATTTGAGGAAGGACATTCTTGCTATTGAGGGAGTGCAGCGTAGGTTCACCAGGTTCATTCCCGGGATGGCGGGACTGACATGATAAAAGAATGGATCGACTGGGCTTATATTCACTGGAATTTAGGATGAGAGATCTTATAGAAACATAAAATTCTTAAGGGATTGGACAGGCTAGATGCAGGAAAAATGTTCCCAATGTTGGGGGAGTTCAGAACCGGAAGTCACAGTTTAAGAATAAGGGGTAGGCCATTTATGTCTGAGATGAGGAAAAACATTTTCACGCAGAGAGTTGTGAATCTGCAGAATCTCTGCTACAGAAGGCAGTGGAGGCCAATTCACTGGATGTATTCAAGAGAGAGTTAGAAACATAGAAACATAGAAAATAGGTGCAGGAGGAGGCCATTCGGCCCTTCGAGCCATTCATTGTGATCATGGCTGATCGACCCCAATCAATAACCCGTGCCTGCCTTATCCCCATATCCCTTGATTCCACTAGCCCCTAGAGCCACCTCCCTGAGGACCCTGGGATGCAGACCATCAGGCCCAGGGGATTTATCATCCTTCAGTCCCATTAGCCTACCCAATACTATTTCTCACCTAATGAAAATTTCTTTCAGTTCCTCTACCCCCTTAGATCCTATGTCCTCCAGTGCATCTGGGAGATTGTTTGTGTCATCCTTAGTGAATTTAGTTCTTAGGGCTAACGGAATCAAGATATATAGGGAGAAAGCAGAAACGGGGTACTGATTCTGGATGATCGGCCATGATCATATTGAATGGCAGTGCTGGCTCAAAGGGCAGAATGGCCTACTCCTGCACCTATTTCCTATGGCCTCAGGCTGAACAAAAGTCTCAACCTGAAACGTCACCCATTCCTTCTCTCCCGAGATGCTGCCTGTCCCGCTGAGTTTATCCAGCAATGTGTCTATTTTTGGCGTTATGCTGTTCATTGCTACCACTGCTTTAACGTTTGCGGTGTGTGGTAAATAGAAGCAGGTTCAAGAGCAGATTAAAAATATGTAATTATCTCATCTCATCTATGTTATATAAATAATAGTTTCTGTAGGTCTTTGAAAAAGAAAACCCTTTTAACCTAGTGGCATTTAAGGAGATAATTTCATACTTTATGTAACAGAGATGATTATATTTCATATTACACAAGACCTTTTCACCTTTACACTCTTGAAAGGCCTGGCACTAATTATTGGACTAAACCCCCAGCAATAGTCACAGTTTAAGAATAAGGGGTAGGACACTGGAAATGATTTATTTTTATATATCTTATAAGTTCACCTCGATATCTTGGAAACATTAACCAACTCGTCACCTTCAGAATTTCTGTGAATACAACCAGAGTTTGTACAATCTCTTCCTACGAGATCTTGTCTAAGTTTAAATGACTAGATCAGCAACATTCTATGGGAGAAATACAACCTCTTTGTTAGTTTAGTTTAAAATGGGAGAGTGAGTAGGAGCAGAAACCAAAAAAAAGTGTGGCACGGTGGCGCAGCGGTAGAGTTGCTGCCTTACAGCGCCAGAGACCCGGGTTTGATCCTGACTATGGGTGCTATCAGTACGGAGTTTGTACTTTCTCTCCGTGAACTGGGTGGGTTTTCTCTGGGTGTTCCAGTCTTCTGCCACACTCCAAAGACGTAAGGTTTGTAGGATAATTGGTTTTGGTACATTGCAAATTGTCCCTAGTGTGTGTAGGATAGTAATAACGTGCGGGGATCGCTGGTCAGTGAGGACTCGGTGGGCCGAAATACCTGTTTCCATGTTGTATCGGCATGGCAAAAGGCCCTTCGGCCCACTGAGGCCACACTGACCATTGATCACCTGTTCACAGTAGTTTTCTTTTATACCACTTTCTCAGCCAATTCTTGCACACTAGGGACAATTGTGTCTGTGATTGTGATTGTGGATGATCAGTCATGATCACATTGAATGGCGGTGCTGGCTCAAAGGGCCGAATGGCCTACTCCTGCACCTATTGTCTATTGTCTATTGTCCATAGTCTATTAACGTACAGACCTAATCGTCTTTGGGATGGGGGAAGTAACTGGGAAGTAACTGGAGCACCCGGAGGAAGTCCGCGCAGTCACCGGGTGAACTTGCAAACTCCACACAGACAGTACCGGAGGTCAATATTGACCAAGGTCTCTGGTGCTGTGAGACAGCAGCTCTACCAGCTGCACCACTGTGTCATCTGCAAAGTTACTGCATTCTCATCTAAATCATTAATATGGATGACGAACAACAGTAGACCCCAACTCCGAACCCTGAGGGCCCACCGCTAGTCACAGGCCTCCAAACCCTACATACAGATCATCCTTTCCACCCAAACCCCACCCCCGGGCAGCATCGAACCCAGGCCCCTGGCACACAGAGGTAGCAGCTCTACCCTCTGTGCCATTGAACCACTGGTTACTATCCATTATACCAAGAAGGTCCAAAATGATAGGAAATCTGGCAATGAACATTTTAAGTAACTTCGACACCCGACGACTTCTGATCTCCAATACGCCAAGTGATTTCTCTGAGGACAAGGCCTCCTTGAAAAAATCCAACCTCCTCAGTGTGTTACAGGAATGCCTAGCCTGAGACTACTCATAATGATGAAGGAGCACTTGGGCAAAGGCTAAGCACTTGCAGACTTCACAATGGCGATAGGCGGAGGCCATGTGCAAATGTGCAGGAAGGAACTGCAGATGCTGGTTCACACCGCAGATAGACATAAAATGCTGGATTAACTCAGCAGGACAGACAGCATCTCTGGAGAAAAGGAATAGGTGACGTTTCGAGTCGAGACCCTTCTTTAAATGAAGAGGGGGGAGAGAAGGGAGAGAGAGAAGGGAGAGAGAGAAGGGAGAGAGAGAGAGACAGAGAGAGAAAGAGGGGAGAGAGAAGGGGGAGATGGGAGCGTGGTGTTCATTTTCCCACAGACCAAGTTGAAAGCGGCCGAAAGTGCGCATCCTTCGGGACAGCCCCCACTCTCCCACGGCCACCCTCCGCGGGCTGCGGGTCGGGTGGAGCGGAGGTTTAGGACAATGTTCATGCCTTCACAGTGATGTGATGGACACAGGGGTCTGGACCAATCGCTGACAAGTCCCGCCCCCGGCAACGTCATGTCCGTTATTGGACGTTTCTGCTGAGCGGCAGTCGGTCCTTTGGCCTGTAGGCGACGACGCCTTTCGGGTAGGTGGCGTTTCGACAGAGCGGCCATTCGGTAAGTTTGCTTTTAGGCAACGCAGCTTTTTGGTTCGTTGGCTTTTAGGCGTCCTGCCCTTTCGGTTATATCCATTAACTTGGACGCCAGCGTCGCTGTGACAATGAATTCCACAGATTCACCACCCTCTGACTAACCTCAATGGGATTAGGGTCAATGTTCCCTGGGAACTGAAACTAAAATGGCAGGGGGATGTCATGCCTTCTGTCGTGGGGTAGACTGAGACTGACGCCCTCCCCCCCCTCAACTACCTTCTGTGGCAGAGAATTCCAGAGATTCACCACTCTCTGTGTGAAAAATGTTTTTCTCATTTCGGTCTAAAAGACTTCCCCCTAATCCTTAAACTGTGACCCCTTCTTCTGGACTTCCCCAACATCGGGAACAATCTTCCTGCATCTAGCCTGTCCAACCCCTTAAGAATTTTGTAAGTTTCTATAAGATCCCCCCTCAATCTTCTAAATTCTAGCGAGTACAAGCTCAGTCTATCTAGTCTTTCTTCATATGAAAGTCCTGACATCCCAGGAATCAGTCTGGTGAACCTTCTCTGTACTTCCTCTATGGCAAGAATGTCTTTCCTCAGATTAGGAGACCAAAACTGTACGCAATACTCTAGGTGTGGTCTCACCAAGACCCTGTACAACTGCAGTAGAACCTCCCTGCTCCTATACTCAAATCCTTTTGCTATGAATGCTAACATACCATTCGCTTTCTTCACTGCCTGCTGCACCTGCATGCCTACTTTCATTGACTGGTGTACCATGACACCCAGGTCTCGTTGCATCTCCCCTTTTCCTAATCGGCCACCATTCAGATAATAGTCTACTTTCCTGTTTTTGCCACCAAAGTGGATAACCTCACATTTATCCACATTATACTGCATCTGCCATGCATTTGCCCACTCACCCAACCTATCCAAGTCACCTTGCAGTCTCCTAGCATCCTCCTCACAGCTAACACTGCCCCCCAGCTTCGTGTCATCCGCAAACTTGGAGATGTTGAATTCAATTCCCTCGTCCAAATCATTAATATATATTGTAAATAGCTGGGGTCCCAGCACCGAGCCTTGCGGTACCCCACTAGTCACTGCCTGCCATTCTGAAAAGGACCCGTTTACTTCTACTCTTTGCTTCCTGTCTGCCAGCCAGTTCTCTATCCACATCAATACTGAACCCACAATACTGTGTGCTTTAAGTTTGCATACTAATCTCTTATGTGGGACCTTGTCGAAAGCCTTCTGAAAGTCCAGATATAACACATCCACTGGTTCTCCCTTATCCACTCTACTAGTTACATCCTCGAAAAATTCTATAAGATTCTTCAGACATGATTTACCTTTCATAAATCCATGCTGACTTTGTCCAATGATTTCACCACTTTCCAAATGTGCTGCTATCCCATCTTTAATAACTGACTCTAGCAGTTTCCCCACTACCGATGTTAGACTAACTGGTCTGTAATTCCCCGTTTTCTCTCTCCCTCCCTTTTTAAAAAGTGGGGTTACATTAGCTACCCTCCAATCCTCAGGAACTACTCCAGAATCTAAAGAGTTTTTAAAAATTATCACTAATGCATCCACTATTTCTGGGGCTACTTCCTTAAGTACTCTGGGATGCAGCCTATCTGGCCCTGGGGATTTATCGGCCTTTAATCCATTCAATTTACCTAACACCACTTCCCGGCTTACCTGGATTTCACTCAGTTCCTCCATCTGAGACCTCATTGAAACTTACAGAATAATGAAAGACATAGATAGAGTGGATGTGGAAAGGATGTTTCCACTAGCGGGAGAGTCTAGGAGCAGAGGTCATAGCCTCAGGATTAAAGGGCGCTCTTTTGGAAAGGAGGTGAGGAGGAACTTCTTTAGTCAGAGGGTAGTGAATCTGTGGAACTCATTGTCACAGTCGGCTGTGGAGGCCAAGTCAGTGGATATTTTTAAGGCAGAGATAGACAAATTCTTGATTAGAACGGGTGTCAAGGGTAATGGGGTGAAGGCAGGAAAATGGGATTAGAGAGCAGAAATCAGCCATGATTGAATGGCAGACTTGATGGCCGAATGGCCTAATTCTACACCAATAACATGTGAACCTGTGAACTTGTGATATGACAAAAAAAGCACTAAGACTCATATCAAAGATGGCGCCCAACCCAAGTAACTCTGTGCGCTGATCACAGAATCTGCAATAACGCATTACAATCCTTCCACTCTTTTGGATATCTTTACACTGTGGATAGCTCAATTGTAATCCTGTCTTGTCTTTCCACTGACTGGATAGCACGCAACAAAAGCTTTACACTGTACCACAGTACATGCGACAATAAACTAAACTAAACTAAGTGCTGGAAGAACTCAACGGCCGGGTCAGGCAGCATCCATGGAGGGAATGGATAGACGGCATTTGGGTCAGGACTCTGCCACAGACTCGATGATGATATGTCATTGACTTGCAAGGTTGAAGGCTTGCCTATTGATTTAAATCTCGACAATGATAGATATCTGGATATTAAGGGGACAAGTGGATAGGCAGGAAGATGGTGTTGAGAAAAAATGTCAAACATGATTTCATCGAGTAGCTGAACAAGCTTGAAAGACCAGATAGCCAAGTCCCATTCCTAATCGTAATGTTTTTATTTTCTTACCTTGTTAACGACAGAAAATAGATTTCGGGTAAGTGGCTGTTTCTCTGATGGGAAGATGAAAGACAGCAAGCTATTCATGTCGGTGCTCGGTCCACTGTGTGTTTTAAAATAGATATAAATTGCTTGCATATCACAATGTAATATCCAAACTTGCAGTGGTGGCAAAATGTGAGGAAGCAGTTAATCTATTGGAACAGGCCACAGAGAACCACACAGAATGAGAAGCAAGGGGCAGGTGGAATTTAATTTGGAGAATTGTGCGTTGATGTCATTATGTAGAATGAATGGGGGAAGGAAACAGACTTCATGCAATAATTCTAACTCGTACGGAGACAGAAGGAACTGGGGATTTATATTCCAGATCTTTGAAGCCTGTAGGCTATATTAACGAGGGGATCTATGGCTTTATAGACTAAGCTATTGAGTACAGGAGAAGGGACGCTATGTTTAACCTTTCTAAACCAGAAGTTAGGCTGCAGTTAAGATTGCATCCAGTTCTGTTTAACCACAATAAAATGTATGGTTCTTACTTGGAAAAAATCCTCCTCAGAAAAGATTGACACCTTCGCTCAGTCTGCCTGGACCTACCTAATCTCCCGAGGGAAAACACTTTAATTCCCCTTCCCATTCCCACACTGACTTTTCTGTCCTAGGCCTCCTCCATTGCCAGAGCGAGGTCAAACACAAATTGGAGGAACAGCATCTCATATTTTGCTTGGGCAGCTTACAGCCCAGGGGTATGGTTGATTTCTCTAACTTCAAGTAACCACTGCACTCCCTCACCCTCTATCCCTACCCCACCCAAGTCGCACCAGCTTCGCATTCTCACCTAGCAGAAGCTAACAATAGCCTGTTTCCTTTATCATCCTTACTTTTTTGCATATCTTTCATTCATTTGTTCTATATCTCTCTACATCACTGTCTACATCTCTCTTTTCCCTTTCCTCTGACTATAGACAATAGACAATAGACAATAGTTGCAGGAGTAGGCCATTCGGCCCTTCGAGCCAGCACCACCATTTAATGTGATCATGGCTGATCATCCCCAATCAGTACCCCGTTCCTGCCTTCTCCCCATACCCCCTGACTCCGCTATTTTTAAGATCCCTATCTAGCTATCTCTTGAAAGCACCCAGAGATCCTGCCTCCACAGACTATTCTGAAGAAGGGTATTGCCCTGAAACATCACAAAGATATGTTCGTCTTCTTGCGAATAAAACATAAACCAAAGGAATAATTAGATCTCAAGCCGGGTGTTGAGCAGCCAGGTTGTTATCTCTCCGTCAATGTCTGCCAGGCCCTGAGCTCCATTTGGTGGGTGGTAGAGCGGGCACCCAGAGATGACATGGTTGGCTGTCTATTGTTCTCATATGTGATTTTGTATCTATCTTTAAATGCAAAAAATGCTTAAGTAACTCAGCAGAACAAACAGCAACTCTGGAGAGTAGGAATGTGTGACGTTGCAGGTCGAGACCCTCCTTCCGTCTGACCAAAAACATCACCCATTCCTTCTCTCCAGAGATGCTGCCTGTCCCGCTGAGTTACTCCAGCATTTATGTCTATCTTCAGTTTAAGCCAGCATCTGCAGTTCTTTCCTACACATTCCTTGACAAGTTCTGAGTTGGCTAAATATGCGAATGAAGTTAGAGCAGAAATTGGCCAGATGGTTAAGTGTGTACAGGGAGTATAATAAGGAGCTGAGAATACATCCTGCAGGGCACTGGTGTTGAGGACCAATATTATCTCCTGCCATAACTTTAACTCCCATAAGGTTAAAAAAAAATCTCTTTCTCCAAAGGGAGACACAAATAGCTGAGTAACTCCATGGATCAGGCAGCATCTCTGGATAGAAGGAATGGGTGATGTTTCTGGTCGAGGCTCTTCATCAGACTGAGAGTCAGGGGAAAGGGAAAAACTGCTGGGTTGATTTGTATTGTAGCTAAAGTCTGCTCAAAGCTTCACTGTGTGCTGCAGTTGCTGATTATCTACAATCTCCCTTCTTGTCCTAGTGCAGAGAGCAATTTGTTTGGTATTGTTTGTACCAAGAATTGTCATTATGTAGTTGGTGCAAGCGGTGATTGTGGTTTCAGTTTACTAACCCTGGCACTTCCCTTGTTGGTGGTTAGAAGCAAATAACCTCAACAAAAGTCATGCTGCCAGCAGTTTCTTATGGCAATGTTTGATAGTCTTCGCTATCTGGTAGTAGTGGCATTGCCCAATGCTGATCACTGTGGCTGTCACTGAGGGGTAAGGGTTATCCCATCTATGATCGATGCTACCAGGGCTCTTTCACTGCCTGGTCTATAGGTTCCACATCAGTCTGAAGAAGGATCACAGCCCGAAACATCATCAGAGCGGCACGGTGGCCCAGCGGTAGAGTTGATGCCTTCCAACACCAGAGGTCCCAGGTTTGATCCCGACTGCGTTTTCTGACTGGGTGGAATTTGCACGTTCTCCCGTGTGACCACGTGAGTTTTCTCTGGGTGCTCCGGTTTGTTCCCATATTCCAAAGACGTGCAGGTTTGCTGGTTAATTGGCTTCTGTAAATTGTCCCTAGTGTGCAGGATCAATACTGGGATAACATAGAACAGGTGTGCCGGTGATCATTGGACGGTACGGACTTGTTGGCCGAAGGACTTGTTTTGGCCCGCTATCTCTCAATCGGAAGAAGGGTCCCAACCCAAAATGTTACCTATTCATTTACTCCAGGGGATACTGCCTGGCCTGCTGAGTTACTCCAGCACTTTGTGTCTTTATTTTGTAAACCAACATCTGCAGTTCCTTGCTTCTACTATATGGTTCATCACTAGCATCTAATTAAGTTTGTCTCTTGCAAGTCATGTACATCCTGTGTTAATTTCTGCTCACACTCTGTATGCTTTAATATTAGCACATTGCACTTGCAGGTATTGCATGAATTTGTGTACATTCGTGCACTATTGAATATGGGCAAAGAACCTTCAGTAAGCACTGCATAAACTCCCACAGAGGACACAAACAAATTTCCAATGGGAAATAATAGTTGAGTCATTTCTCCCTTTGACAAGTGCATTACTGTGGCCCTGCATTACTCATGATCCTTTGTTTCAATTACATTTACAGTCCAGAAACATCATTAACAACACTTTAGATTTGCCACTCAATAAGGGATATATTTCATCCGACCATTGTAAAGGCTTTAAACATTAATCACGCAGCAGGTTGATCGTGAAAGCTTATCTACATTTTTTGCCATCAATTTTTTAATCTAGAACTTAGAGTTGATCAAAAGATCACTTCCAGTAATTGAACCTAATGTGGGAATGGCTGAAGAAGGGCCTCGACCCGAAACATCACCCATTGCTTCTCTCCAGAGATGCTGCCTGTCCCGCTGAGTTACTCCAGCATTTTGTGTCTGTCTAATGTAAGAACATATGACTTAGGAGCAAGAGGAATCACAACAACGCTTTGTTTCCGATGTAACATTGAATAAGATCATGGCTGATTTTGTGTCGTGATAACCACAGAGAAACATAGAGTCATCTCTAGATCCCCTTAGCTTCCAAAAATCTATTATTCTGGACTTAAACATTCAAAACAGAATATTCAATTTCCTCTGAGAGTGAGAATGCCAAAGATATAGTGTCCTATTTAATTTAGTTTAGAGATACAGCGCGAAAACAGGCCCTTCGGCCCACCGAGTCTGTGCTGACTAGCGATCCCCGCACACTGATGCTATCTTACACACACTGGGGACAATTTACAATTTTACAGAAGCCAATTAACCTACAACCATGTACCTCTATGGAGTGTGGGAGGAAACCGGCGCACCTGAAGAAAACCCACACAGGTCACGGTGAGAACGTACAAATTCCGTACAGAAAAGCACCCGTAGTCAGGATCGAACCCGGGTCTCTGGCGCTGTAAGGCAGCAACACTACCACTGTGCCACCGTGTCACCCCAACGACTGTGTCCGATGGAGAAAGTAATTCAGCATCATCTGAATTACTTCCAACGCCAACCCCGGAACCCCAACACCAGCCCCGAAGCCCAACGCCAGCCGCTAAACCCCAACGCCAGCCTCCGAACCCACCGGCAGCCGCAAAACCCCAACGGCAGCCGCGAAACCCCAACGGCAGCCTCGGAACCCCAACGCCAGCCTCGGAAGCCCAACGCCAGGTTCAGAGGCCGGCGTTGGGGTTCGGAGGCCGGCGTTGGGTTTCGGAGGCCGGCGTTCGGGTTCGGAGGCTGGCGTTGGGGTTCGGAGGCTGGCGTTGGGGTTACGAGGCTCGTGTGGTTCCGAGGCTGGCGTTGGGATTCCGAGGCTGCCGTTGGGCTTCCGCGGCTGCCGTTGGGGTTTAGCGGCTGCCGTTGGGGTTTAGCTGCAGGCGTTGGGGTTTACCTGCAAGGCGTTGGGGTTTAACCTGCATGCGTTGGGGTTGAGGGGCTGGCGTTGGGGGTTGAGCGGCATGCGTAGGGGCTTAGTGGCTGGCGCTGGGGCTTAGCGGCTGGCGATGGGGCTTAGCGGCTGGTGTTGGGGCTTCGGGGCTGGCGTTGGGGTTCCGGGGCTGGCGTTGGTGTTCAGAGGCTGGCGTTGGTGTTCAGAGGCTGGCGTTGGGGTTCAGAGGCAGGCGTTGGGGTTCAGAGGCTGGCGGTGTTCAGAGGCTGGCGTTGGGGTTCAGAGGCTGGCGTTGGGGTTCAGAGGCTGGCGTTGGGGTTCAGAGGCTGGCGTTGGGGTTCAGAGGCTGGCGTTGTGGTTCAGAGGCTGGCGTTGTGGTTCAGAGGCTGGCGTTGTGGTTCAGAGGCTGGCGTTGGGGTTCAGAGGCTGGTGTTGGGGTTCAGAGGCTACCGTTGGGGTTCAGAGGCTGGCGTTGGGGTTCAGAGGCTGGCGTTGGGGTTTCGAGGCTGGCATTGGGGTTTCGAGGCTGGCGTTGTGGTATTGATGCTGCCGTTGTGGTTTAGTGGCTGCCGTTGGGGTTTAGCTGCAGCCGTTGGGGTTTACCTGCAGGCGTTGGGGTTGAGCGGCTGGCGTTGGCGTTTTGCGGCTGTCGTTGTGTTTCGGGGCTGGCATTGGTGTTTCGAGTGCCGTTGGGGTTTAGCGGCTGCCGTTGCAGTTTAGCGGCAGGCGTTGGCGTTTACCTGCAGGCGTTGGGGTTTACCTGCAGGCGTTGGGGTTGAGCGTCTGGCGTTGGCGTTGAGCGGCTGGCGTTGGCGTTTAGCGGCTGGCGTTGGGGTTTGGAGGCTCGCGTTGGGGTTCGGAGGCTGGCGTTGGGGTTCGGAGGCTGGCGTTGGGGTTCGGAGGCTGGCGTTGCGGTTTAGCAGCTGCCGTTGCTGTTTACCCGCAGACGTTGAGCTTTACCTGCAAGCGTTTGGGTTGAGCGGTTGGGGTTGAGCGGCTGGCTTTGGGGTTAGCGGCTGGCTTTGGGCGTTAGCGGCTGGCGTTGGGGTTAGCGGCAGGCGTTGGGGGTTAGCGGCTGGCGTTGGGAGTTAGCGGCTGGCGTTGGGGCTTCGCGGTAGGCGTTGGGGCTTCGCGGCTGGCGTTGGGCTTTGCGGCTGGCGTTGGCGTTCAGCGGCTGGCGTTGGGGTTCAGCGTCTGGCGTTGGGGTTCCGAGGCTGGCGTTGGGGTTCCGAGGCTGGCGTTGGGGTTCCGAGGCTGGCGTT
The DNA here is from genome assembly GCA_038087875.1 of Malacoraja senta. Lineage (NCBI taxonomy): Eukaryota > Metazoa > Chordata > Chondrichthyes > Rajiformes > Rajidae > Malacoraja > Malacoraja senta. The sequence continues at coordinate 140,024 of JAXLNO010000761.1, read as the reverse complement.
GGGGTTCCTAGGCTGGCGTTGGGGTTCCGAGGCTGGCGTTGGGGTTCAAAGGCTGGCGTTGGGGTTCAGAGGCTGGCGTTGCGGTTCCGAGGCTGCCGTTGGTGTTTCGAGGCTGCCGTTGGTGCTTCGAGGCTGCCGTTGGTGTTTCGAGTGCCGTTGGGGTTTAGCGGCTGCCGTTGCAGTTTAGCGGCAGGCGTTGGGGTTTACCTGCAGGCGTTGGGGTTGAGCGTCTGGCGTTGGCGTTGAGCGGCTGGCGTTGGCGTTTAGCGGCTGGCGTTGGGGTTCGGAGGCTGGCTTTGGGGTTCGGAGGCTGGCGTTGGGGTTCGGAGGCTGGCGTTGGGGTTCGGAGGCTGGCGTTGGGGTTCGGAGGCTGGCGTTGGGGGTTCGGAGGCTGGCGTTGGGTTCGGAGGCTGGCGTTGGGTTTCGGAGGCTGGCGTTGGGGGTTAGCGGCTGGAGTTGGGGCTTCGCGGCTGGCGTTGGGGCTTCGCGGCTGCCGTTGGGGTTTCGAGGCTGCCGCTGGGGTTTCGAGTGCCGTTGGGGTTTCGAGGCTGGCATTGGGATTTCGAGGCTGGCGTTGGGGTTTCGAGGCTGGCGTTGGGGTTTTGATGCTGCCGTTGTGGTTTAGTGGCTGCCGTTGGGGTTTAGCTGCAGCCGTTGGGGTTTACCTGCAGGCGTTGGGGTGGAGCCACTTGCGTTGGGGGTTGAGCGGCTGGCGTTGGGGGTTAGCGGCTGGCGATGGGGCTTAGCTGCTGGCATTGGGGCTTCGCGGCTGGCGTTGGCGTTTAGCGGCTGTCGTTGGGGTTTCGGGGCTGGCGTTGTGGTTTCGAGGCTGGCGTTGGGGTTTAGAGGCTGCCGTTGGGGTTTCGAGGCTGCCGTTGGGGTTTCGAGGCTGCCGTTGGGGTTTCGAGGCTGCCGTTGTGGTTTCGAGGCTGGCATAGGGGTTTCGAGGCTGGCATTGGGGTATGGAGGTTGGTGATGGAGTTTCGAGGCTGCCGTTGTGGTTTAGTGGCTGCCGTTGGGGTTTAGCTGCAGCCGTTGGGGTTTACCTGCAGGTGTTGGGGTTGAGCGGCTGGCGTTGGGGTTGAGCGGCTGGCGTTGGGGGGTCAGCGGCTGGCGTTAGAGGTTAGCGGCTGGCGATGGGGCTTCGCTGCTGGCATTTGGGCTTTGCGGCTGACGTTGGCGTTTAGCGGCTGGCGTTGGGGTTTCGGGGCTGGCGTTGGGGTTCGGAGGCTGGCGTTGGGGTTCGGAGGCTGGCGTTGGGGTTCAGAGGCTGACTTTGGGGTTCCGAGGCTGGCGTTCGGGTGTCGAGGCTGGCGTTGGTGTCCCGAGGCTGGCGTTGGGGTTTTGAGGCTGGCGTTGGGGGTTAGCGGCAGGCGTTGGGGGTTAGCGGCTGGCGTTGGGAGATAGCGGTTGGCGTTGGGGGTTAGCGGCTGGCGTTGGGGCTTCGCGGTAGGCGTTGGGGCGTCGCGGCTGGCGTTGGGGCTTCGCGGCTGGCGTTGGCGTTCAGCGGCTGGCGTTGGGTTTCAGCGTCTGGCGTGGGGGTTCAGAGGCTGGCGTTGGGGTTCTGATGCTGGCGTTGGGGTTCCAAGGCTGGCGTTGGGGTTCCGAGGCTGGCGTTGGGGTTCCGAGCCTGGCGTTGGGTTCCGAGGCTGGCGTTGGGGTTCAGAGGCTGGCGTTGGGGTTCAGAGGCTGGCGTTGGTGTTCAGAGGCTGGCGTTGGGGTTCAGAGGCAGGCGTTGGGGTTCAGAGGCTGGCGGTGTTCAGAGGCTGGCGTTGGGGTTCAGAGGCTGGCGTTGGGTTCAGAGGCTGGCGTTGGGGTTCAGAGGCTGGCGTTGTGGTTCAGAGGCTGGCGTTTGTGGTTCAGAGGCTGGCGTTGGGGTTCAGAGGCTGGTGTTGGGGTTCAGAGGCTGCCGTTGGGGTTCAGAGGCTGGCGTTGGGGTTCAGAGGCTGGCGTTGGGGTTTCGAGGCTGGCGTTGGGGTTTCGAGGCTGGCGTTGGGGTATTGATGCTGCCGTTGTGCTTTAGTGGCTGCCGTTGCGGTTTAGCGGCTGCCGTTGCTGTTTACCCGCAGACGTTGAGCTTTACCTGCAAGCGTTTGGGTTGAGCGGTTGGGGTTGAGCGGCTGGCTTTGGGGGTTAGCGGCTGGCTTGGGCGTTAGCGGCTGGCGTTGGGGGTTAGCGGCAGGCGTTGGGGTTAGCGGCTGCGTTGGGAGTTATCGGTTGGCGTTGGGGGTTAGCGGCTGGCGTTGGGGCTTCGCGATAGGCGTTGGTGCTTCGCGACTGGCGTTGGGGTTTCGCGGCTGGCGTTGGCGTTCAGCGTCTGGCGTTGGGGTTCAGCATCTGGCGTTGGGGTTCCGAGGCTGGCGTTGGGGTTCCGAGGCTGGCGTTGGGGTTCCGAGGCTGGCGTTGGGGTTCCGAGGCTGGCGTTGGGGTTCCGAGGCTGGGCGTTGGGGTTCAGAGGCGGCGTTGGGTTCAGAGGCTGGCGTTGTGGTTCCGAGGCTGCCGTTGGTGTTTCGAGGCTGCCGTTGGTGTTTCGAGTGCCGTTGGGGTTTAGCGGCTGCCGTTGCAGTTTAGCGGCAGGCGTTGGGGTTTACCTGCAGTTGTTGGGGTTTACCTGCAGGCGTTGGGGGTTAGCGGCTGGCGTTGGGGGTTAGGCGCTGGCTTTGGGGCTTCAAGGCTGGCGTTGGGGTTTCGTGGCTGGCGTTGCCGTTTATCGGCTGGCGTTGGAGTTCTGAGGTTGTAGTTGGGGTTCGGAAGCTGGCATTGGGGTTCGGAGACTGGCGTTGGGGTTCGGAGGCTGGCATTGGGGTACGGAGGCTGGCGTTGGGGTACGGAGGCTGGCGTTGGGGTTCCGAGGCTGGCTTTGGGGTTCGGAGGCTGGCGTTGGGTTTTGGAGGCTGGCGTTGGGGTTCGGAGGCTGGCGTTGGGGTTCGGAGGCTGGCGTTGGGGTTCGGAGGCTGGCGTTGTGGTTCGGAGGCTGGCGTTGGCGTTCGGAGGCCGGCGTTGGGGTTCGGATGCCGGCGTTGTTGTTCGGAGGCCGGCGTTGGTGTTCGGAGGCCGGCGTTGGGGTACGGAGACCGGCGTTGGTGTTCGGAGGCCGGCGTAGGGGTGCGGAGGCCGGCGTTGGGGTTCGGAGGCCGGCGTTGGGGTTCGGAGGCTGGCGTTGGGGTTCGGAGGCTGGCGTTGGGGTTCCGAGGCTGGCGTTGGGGTTCGAGGCTGCTGTTGAGGTTCCGAGGCTGCCGTTGGGGTTTTACGGCTGCGTTGGGGTTTAGCTGCAGGCGTTGGGGTTTACCTGCAGATGTTGGGGATTCCCTGCCGGCGTTGGGGTTGAGGGGCTGGCGTTGGGGGTTGAGCGGCTGGCGTTGGGGCTTAGCGGCTGGCGCTGGGGCTTAGCGGCTGGCGATGGGGCTTAGCGGCTGGCATTGGGCTTCGGGGCTGGCGTTGGGGTTCCGCGGTTGGCGTGGGGTTCAGAGGCTGGCGTTGGGGTTCAGAGGCTGGCGTTGGGGTTCAGAGGCTGGCGTTGGGATTTCAAGGCTGGCGTTGGGTTTCGAGGCTGGCATTGGTGTTTCGAGGCTGGCGTTGGGGTTTTGATGCTGCCGTTGTGGTTTAGTGGCTGCCGTTGGGGTTTAGCTGCAGCGTTGGGTTTACCTGCAGGCGTTGGGGTTGAGCGGCTTGCGTTGGCGGTTGAGCGGCTGGCGTTGGGGGATTAGCGGCTGGCGTTAGGGGTTAGCGGCTGGCGATGGGGCTTAGCTGCTGGCATTGTGGCTTCGCGGCTGGCGTTGGCGTTTAGCGGCTGTCATTGGGGGTTTCGGGGCTGGCGTTGGGGTTCGGAGGCTGGCGTTGGGGTTCAGAGGCTGGCGTTGGGGTTCAGAGGCTGACTTTGGGTTCGAGGCTGGTGTTCGGGTGTCGAGGCTGGCGTTGGTGTCCCGAGGCTGGCGTTGTGGTTTTGAGGCTGGCGTTGGGGTTAGCGGCTGGCGTTGGTGTTCAGCGTCTGGCGTGGGGGTTCAGAGGCTGGCGTTGGGGTTCCGAGGTTGGCGTTGGGGTTCCGAGGCTGGCGTTGGGTTCCGAGGCTGGCGTTGGGGTTCCGAGGCTGGCGTTGGAGTTCCGAGGCTGGCGTTGGGGTTCAGAGGCTGTCGTTGGGGTTCAGAGGCTGGCGTTGCGGTTCCGAGGCTGCCGTTGGTGTTTCGAGGCTGCCGTTGGGGTTTCGAGGCTGGCGTTGGTGTTTCGAGTGCTGTTGGGGTTTAGCGGCTGCCGTTGCAGTTTAGCGGCAGGCGTTGGGGTTTACCTGCAGGCGTTGGGGTTTACCTGCAGGCGTTGGGGTTGAGCGTCTGGTGTTGGCGTTGGCGTTGAGCAGCTGGCGTTGGCGTTTAGCGGCTGGCGTTGGGGTTCGGAGGCTGGCGTTGGGTTTCGGAGGCTGGCGTTGGGTTCGGGAGGCTGTCGTTGGGGTTCGGAGGCTGGCGTTGGGGTTCGGAGGCTGGCGTTGGGGTTCGGAGGCTGGCGTTGGGGGTTCGGAGGCTGGCGTTGGGGTTCAGAGGCTGGCGTTGGGTTTCGGAGGCTGGCGTTGGGGGTTAGCGGCTGGCGTTGGGGCTTCGCGGCTGGCGTTGGGGCTTCGAGGCTGCCATTGGGGTTTCGAGGCTGCCGTTGGGGTTTCGAGTGCCACTGGGGTTTAGCGGCTGCCGTTGCAGTTTAGCGGGCAGGTGTTGGGGTTTACCTGCAGTCGTTGGGGTTTACCTGCAGGCGTTGGGGGGTTAGCGGCTGGCGTTGGGGGTTAGGTGCTGGCTTTGGGCTTCAAGGCTGGCGTTGGGGTTTCACGGCTGGCGTTGCGTTTATCGGCTGGCGTTGGGGTTCGGAGGTTGTAATTCGGGTTCGGAGGCTGGCGTTGGGGTTCGAAGACTAGCGTTGGGTTCGGAGGCTGGCGTTGGGGTACGGAGGGCTGGCGTTGGGGTTCCGAGGCTGGCTTTGGTGTTCGGAGGCTGGCGTTGTGTTTCGGAGGCTGGCGTTGGGGTTCAAATGCTGGCGTTGGTGTTCGGAGGCTGGCGTTGGGGTTCGGAGGCTGGCGTTGGGGTTCGGAGGCTGGCGTTGGCGTTCGGAGGCCGGCGTTGGGGTTTGGAGGCCGGCGTTGTTGTTCGGAGGCCGGCGTAGGGGTATCGAGGCTGGCCTTGGGGTTTCGAGGCTGGCGTTGGGGTTTCGAGGCTGCCGTTGGGGTTTCGAGGCTGCCGTTGGGGTTCGGAGACTAGCGTTGGGGTTCGGAGGCTGGCGTTGGGGTACGGAGGCTGGCGTTGGTGTTCCGAGGCTGGCTTTGGGGTTCGGAGGCTGGCGTTGGTTTCGGAGGCTGGCGTTGGGGTTCAAATGCTGGCGTTGGGGTTCGGAGGCTGGCGTTGGGGTTCGGAGGCTGGCGTTGGGGTTCGGAGGCTGGCGTTGGCGTTCGGAGGCCGGCGTTGGGGTTCGGAGGCCGGCGTTGTTGTTCGGAGCCGGTGTTGGTGTTCGGAGGCCGGCATTGGGGTACGGAGGCCGGCGTTGGTGTTCGGAGGTCGGCGTAGGGGTGTGGAGGCCGGCGTTGGGGTTCGGAGGCCGGCGTTGGGGTTCGGAGGCTGGCGTTGGGGTTCGGAGGCTGGCGTTGGGGTTCCGAGGCTGGCGTTGGGGTTCCGAGGCTGCTGTTGAGGTTCCACGGCTGCCGTTGGGGATTTACGGCTGCGTTGGGGTTTAGCTGCAGGCGTTGGGGTTTACCTGCAGGTGTTGGGTTTCTATGCAGGAGTTGGGGTTGAGGGGCTGCGTTGGGGGTTGAGCGGCTGGCGTTGGGGTTAGCGGCTGGCGCTGGGGCTTAGCGGCTGGCGATGGGGCTTAGCGGCTGGCGTTGGGCTTCGGGGCTTGGCGTTGGGGTTCCGGGGTTGGCGTTGGGTTCAGAGGCTGGCGTTGGGGTTCAGAGGCTGGCGTTGGGGTTCAGAGGCTGGCGTTGGGGTCAGAGGCTGGCGTTGGGGTTCAGAGGCTGGCGTTGTGGTTCAGAGGCTGGCGTTGGGGTTGAGAGGCTGGCGTTGGGGTTCTGAGGCTGGTGTTGGGGTTCAGAGGCTGGCGTTGGGGTTCAGAGGCTGGCATTGGGGTTCAGAGGCTGGCGTTGAGGTTCGGAGGTCGGCGTTGGAGTCCCGAGGCTGGCATTGGGGTATCGAGGCTGGCGTTGGGGTTTCGAGGCTGGCGTTGGGGTTTCGAGGCTGGCGTTGGGGTTTCGAGGCTGGCTTTGGGTTTCGAGGCTGGCGTTGGGGTTTTGATGCTGCCGTTGGGGTTTAGCTGCAGCCGTTGGTGTTTACCTGCAGGCGTTGGGGTTGAGCGGCTTGCGTTGGGGGTTGAGCGGCTGGCGTTGGGGTTAGCGGCTGGCGTTAGGGGTTAGCGGCTGGCGATGGGGCTTAGCTGCTGGCATTGGGGCTTCGCGGCTGGCGTTGGCAATTAGCGGCTGTCGTTGGGGTTTCGGGGCTGGTGTTGTGGTTTCGAGGCTGGCGTTGGGGTTTCAAGGCTGGCCTTGGGGTTTCGAGGCTGGCGTTGGGGTTTCGTGGCTGCCGTTGGGGTTTCGAGGCTGCCGTTGGGGTTTCGAGGCTGCAGTTGGGGTTTCGAGGCTGCCGTTGTGGTTTCGAGGCTGGCGTAGGGCTTTCGAGGCTGGCGTTGGGGTATGGAGGTTGGCGTTGGAGTTTCGAGGCTGCCGTTGTGGTTTAGTGGCTGCCGTTGGGGTTTAGCTGCAGCCGTTGGGGTTTACCTGCAGGCGTTGAGGTTGAGCGGCTGGCGTTGGGGGTTAAGCGGCTGGCGTTGGGGGGGTCAGCGGCTGGCTTTAGAGGTTATCTGCTTGCGATGGGGCTTCGCGGCTGACGTTGGCGTTTAGCGGCTGGTGTTGGGGTTTCGGGGCTGGCGTTGGGGTTCCGAGGCTGGCGTTGGGGTTCAGAGGCTGGCGTTGGGGTATCGAGGCTGGCGTTGGAGTCCCGAGGCTGGCGTTGGGGATTTGAGGCTGGTGTTGGGGTTTCGAGGCTGGCGTTGGGTATCGATGTTGGCGTTTCAAGGCTGCCGTTGCCGTTTCGAGGCTGGCGTTGCGGTTCAGCGGCTGCCGTTGCTGTTTACCTGCAGGCGTTGAGGTTTACCTGCAAGCGTTTGGGTTGAGCGGTTGGGGTTGAGCGGCTGCCGTTGGGGTTTCGAGGCTGCCATTGGGGTTTCGATGCTGCCGTTCTGGCGTTGGGGGTTAGGCGCTGGCTTTGGGGCTTCAAGGCTGGCGTTGGGGTTTCGCGGCTGGCGTTGCCGTTTATCGGCTGGCGTTGGGTTCGGAGGTTGTAGTTGCAGTTCGGAGGCTGGCGTTGGGGTTCGGAGACTGGCGTTGGGGTTCGGAGGGTGGCGTTGGGGTACGGAGGCTGGCGTTGGGGTTCCGAGGCTGGCTTTGGGGTTCGGAGGCTGGCGTTGGGTTTCGGAGGCCGGCATTGGGGTTCGGAGGCTGGCGTTGGGGTTCGGAGGCTGGCATTGGGGTTCGGAGGCTGGCGTTGGGGTTCGGAGGCTGGCGTTGGCGTTCGGAGGCCGGCGTTGGGGTTCGGAGGCCGGCGTTGTTGTTCGGAGGCCGGCGTTGGTGTTCGGAGGCCAGCGTTGGGGTACGGAGGCCGGCGTTGGTGTTCGGAGGCCGGCGGTAGGGGTTCGGAGGCCTGCGTTGTGGTTCGGAGGCCGGTGTTGGGTTCGGAGGCTGGCGATGGGGTTCGGAGGCTGGCGTTGGGGTTCGGAGGCTGGCGTTGGGGTTCCGAGGCTGGCGTTAGGGTTCCGAGGCTGCTGTTGAGGTTTCGCGGCTGCCGTTGGGGTTATACGGCTGCGTTGTGGTTTAGCTGCAGGCATTGGGGTTTACCTGCAGGCGTTGGGGTTTCCCTGCATGCGTTGGGGTTGAGGGGCTGGCGTTGGGGGTTGAGCGGCTGGCGTTGGGGCTTAGCGGCTGGCGCTGGGGCTTAGCGGCTGGCGATGGGGCTTAGCGGCTGGCGTTGGGCTTCGGGGCTGGCGTTCGGGTTCCGGGCTTGGCGTTGGGGTTTTGAGGCTGGCGTTGGGGTTCAGAGGCTGGCGTTGGGGTTCAGAGGCTGGCGTTGGGGTTCAGAGGCTGGCATTGGGGTTCAGAGGCTGGCGTTGGGGTATCGAGGCTGGCGTTGGGGTTTCGAGGCTGGCGTTGGGTTTTGAGGCTGGCGTTGGGGTTTCGAGGCTGGCATTGGTGTTTCGAGGCTGGCGTTGGGGTTTTGATGCTGCCGTTGTGGTTTAGTGGCTGCCGTTGTGGTTTAGCTGCAGCCGTTGGGGTTTACCTGCAGGCGTTGGGGTTGAGCGGCTTGCGTTGGCGGTTGAGCGGCTGGCGTTGGGGATTAGCGGCTGGCGTTAGGGGTTAGCAGCTGGCGATGGGGCTTAGCTGCTGGCATTGGGGCTTCGCGGCTGGCGTTGGCGTTTAGCGGCTGTCATTGGGGTTTCGGGGCTGGCGTTGTGGTTTCGAGGCTGGCGTTGGGGTTTCGAGGCTGGCC
>JAXLNO010000761.1:0-131320 GCA_038087875.1 Malacoraja senta | reverse complement strand
AAGAATGTCAAATGCCTTCTGATGGTTGGGTAACCAAAGCCAGGACGTGTCCTTTTTGATCAGATCCCTCAGGGGAGCGCTGAGCTCGCTGAGGTCGGGGATGAACTTCCCCAGGTAGTTTACCAAGCCGAGGAAGCGTTGCAGGCCTGCCACATTGGTAGGAGGGGGCATCCCTGAGATGGCAGCCGTTTTCTGCGGGTCTGGCTTTAATCCCTCAGCGGTGAATACATGTCCAACATAGGTGACCTCCGAGACGTGGAATCGGCACTTCTTGGGGTTCAGTTTCAAGTTGATTTGCCGGGCCCGGTCCAGGACCAGGCAGAGGTTGACATCGTGTTCGGCAACGTCCTTACCGTAAACGAGGATGTCGTCAACAATTATGGCGCAAGGTAGACCTAAAAACAACTGCTCCATTGTCCGCTGAAATACCTCGCTGGCAGAGTTGATCCCAAATGGCATTCGGAGGAACCGAAACCTTCCGTAGGGGGTGGCGAAAGTTGTCAAAATGGACGACCGCTCGTCCAGTGGTATCTGCCAGAAGGAGCTTTTGGCATCGAGGACAGAAAAAACCGTTGCTGGACCAACCTGTGCAGCGGCCGTCGAATGGCCAGGTTGAGGTCTTTGGGGTTGAATGCATGATGCGTATCTCGCTCATGTCCTTTTTAGCAGCAACAACCATGGAAGAGACCCAGCTGGTGGGCTCGACGACCGCCTTCAGGACGCCCATTTGTACCATACTGTGTAGGGTCGCCTCCACTCTGTCCCTCATGGCGAAGGAGACACGGTGAGGAGCATGGACCACAGGAACGATCTTATGATCCACTACAATCTTGTAGCTGCAGGGTAGTTTGCCTAGCTTATCATCAAAGCGGTCGGGATAATCGGCCAGCGGGTCCATAAGAGTCTGCACCTGGTGGATGTCCCGGTGGAAGTACACCAGTCCCATTTCCTGGCATGCCTGGATCCCCAGCAGGGGAATGCATTTTCGATTGAGGAGATAGAAGGTGAGGGGCCGAGTGGTCTCTAGTATCTTACAGTGTAGCGTGGCCTTGCCCACAGGAGTAAGAATCTCCCCACCGTAGGCATGCAATGTTGAGCTCTGGGAAAATATCTGCTCATTAGTTCTTATCTGGTTGAAAAGGGATGTTGACATTACGTTTGGTCACCGCCCCGTGTCGATTTTAGCAGTGAAGGTCGAGTTGTTCACAGTGACTTGCACAGAAGGATCCGTTATCATAGCAGGTGCGTCCAACACGGTAAACAAGTTGGTCTCCCCCTGAGAGGGAGTCAGATGTAGAAAACAGAATGTTCATCGGAATAGCACTGGGAGCTGAGCTCATTGTCAGCTTGTAGAAGGTTGTTTAAATTTCCCCTTCGAGCAGCGACAGGCTTCCCACGGGAAACGACAAGCCGCAGGCAAAATGGTTCAATTTATTGCAGACCTTACAAGTTTTTCCCAAAGCAGGCACACATTTCAATTGATGAGTTGTGAAGTTGCAATTAGGGCACCTTTGCCGGGTACCTCCCCCTGTAGCAGCACCGAACCCCGGGGCCGCGTCCCCCTCGAGCAGCGAGCGACCCTGGGGGTCGCGACTGGGGTATGTTCATGAGATGAATGGGAGTGCTGGCAAAGTTGATCGCCTGCTCAGCCGGCGACGCCGCCGAGGAAACAGCGTCAGCTAAGCGAGTAGCGTGCATAGCATCGGCTAAAGTCAGATCCGGCTTGCGCAGAAGTTCGGCCCTGAGCTTCTCATCACGGAGACCGTAAACCAGAAGGTCCCTGATAATCTCATCGGGGTTCCACGCGTGGAGGCGGCAGCGCCTTCCGAGGTGCCGCAGCGCAATGACATAGTTCTCAGCAGATTCCCCCAGGGAGCTGACGCCGCGCGAACAGTTTAAAACGTTCTAAGATGCAATTAGTCGGAATGTCACAAATAGCGTCAAACTTAGCCAACAGACATACCGGGTCCCGAGCTGATTCTCCAACAGCGTAGACGAAGAAGTCGGAGCGAGTCAGGGCCTCGGGACCAGCCAAGTTGAGAAGCAGAGAGGCTTTGAGAGCGGGGGGTGGGCGCCAGGATGAGCGATCGTGAAATAGTGTTCAAAGTCACGTTTGAATATGTCCCATCGAAGGGCGATGTCTAAATCAAAAACGAGCCACATCGGGCTTACGGGCAGAAGAGGCCATGACAAAGAAACAGAGGGCGGGGGAAACAAAAAACTGGGACAAAATTAAATGATAAACCGATAAACAGGAGGCGCAAGGTAAGTTATTTTGACACCATGTAAAGGATCCATAACGAGGCGTCGTTACTTTACTATCTTTATTCATACTGGAGCATTAACACATTGCACTAGCTGTACGTGGTCTGTCACAGGAACTAGAGAGCGATCTGTGGGTGGGGAGGTTGTAGATATACTTGTGATATGGGAGTGGGTTAGTAGGTATGAGGTCACTATGTTAAAGGCACATGCATATCTCATCTACACGTTGGGGTTGAGCAGCTGGCCTTGGGGTTTCGGGGCTGGCGTTGGGGTTCCGGGGCTGGCGTTTGGGTTCATCGGCTGGCGTTGGGGTTCATCGGCTGCCGTTGCGGATCAGCGGCTGCCGTTGCGGTTCAGCTGCAGGCGTTGGGGTTGAGCGGCTGGCATTGGGGTTCAGCGGCTGGCGTTGGGATTCAGCGGCTGGCGTTGGAGTTCAGAGGCTGGCGTTGGGTTCCGAGGCTGTCGTTGGGGTTTTCGAGGCTGGTGTTGGGGTTTCGAGGCTGGAGTTGGGTTTCGAGGCTGGCGTTGGGGCATGGAGGCTGGTGTTGGGGTATGGAGGCTAGCGTTGGGGTTTCGAGGCTGGCGGTGGGGTTTCGAGGTTGGCGTTGGGGATTCGAGGCTACCGTTGGGGTTTCGAGGCTGCCGTTGTGGTTTTCGAGGCTGCCGTTGGTGTTTCGACGCTGGCTTTGGGGGTTGAGCGGCTGGCGTTGGGGGTTAGCGGCTGGCGTTGGGGGTTAGCGGCTGGCGTTGCTGGTTAGCGGCTGGTGTTGGGGGTTTAGCGGCTGGCGTTGGGGGTTCGCGGCTGGAGTTGGGGGTTCGCGACTGGCGTTGGGACTTCGCGGCTGGGCGTTGGGCTTTCAGGGCTGGCGTTGGTGATTCGAAGCTGGCTTTGGGGCTTTACCTGCAGGCGTTGGGGTTGAGCGGCTGGCGTTGGGGTTGAGCGGCTGGTGTTGGTGGTTAGCGGCTGGCGTTGGGGCTTCGTGGCAGCCGTTGGGGCTTCGCGTCTGGCGTTGGGGATTCGCTGCTGGCGTTGGCGTTTCGTGGTTGGTGTTCCGGCGCTGGCGTGGGGTTCATCGGCTGGCGTTGGGGTTCAGCGGGCTGGCGTTGGGGTTCAGAGGTGGGCGTTGGGGGTTCAGAGGCTGGCGTTGGAGTTCAAGAGGCTGGCGTAGGGGTTCAGTGGCTGGGCGTTGGGGTTCAGAGGCTGGCATTGTGGTTTTGAGGCTGACGTTGAGGTTTCGAGGCTGGAGTTGGTGTTTCGAGGCTGCGGTGGGGTATGGAGGCTGGCGTTGGGGTTTCGAGGCTGGCGTTGGGGATTCGAGGCTGCCGTTGGGATTTCAACGATGCCGTTGGGGTTTTGAGGCTGCCGTTGGGGTTTCGAGGCTGTCGTTGGGGTTTCGAGGCTGCCGTTGGGGTTTCGAGGCTCCCGTTGGGGTTTCGAGGCTGCCGTTGTGGTTTTGAGGCTGCCGTTGAGGTTTCGAGGCTGCCGTTTGGGGTTTTCGAGGCTGGCGTTGCGGATCAGCGGCTGCCATTGCGGTTCAGCTGCAGGCGTTTGGGGTTGAGCGGCTGGCGTTGGGGTTGAGCGGCTGGCGTTGGGGTTGAGCGGCTGGCGTTGGGGCTTCGTGGCTGGTGTTGGGGCTTCGCGGCTGGCGGTGGCGTTTAGCGGCTGGCGTTGGGGTTTCGGACGCGTTGGGATTCAGAGGCTGGCGTTGGGGTTTCAGAGGCTGGCGTTGGAGTTCAGAGGCTGGCGTTGGGGTTCCGAGGCTGTCGTTGGGGTTTCGAGGCTGGTGTTGGGGTTTCGAGGCTGGAGTTGGGGTTTCGAGGCTGGCGTTGGGGCATGAGGCTGGTGTTGGGGTATGGAGGCTAGCGTTGGGGTTTCGAGGCTGGCGGTGGGGTTTCGAGGTTGGCGTTGGGGATTCGGAGGCTACCGTTGGGGTTTCAAGTTGCCGTTGTGGTTTCGAGGCTGCCGTTGGTGTTTCGACGCTGGCTTTGGGGGTTGAGCGGCTGGCGTTGGGGGTTAACGGCTGGCGTTGGGGGTTAGCGGCTGGCGTTGCTGGTTAGCGGCTGGCGTTGGGGGTTAGCGGCTGGCGTTGGGTGTTCGCGGCTGGTGTTGGGGGTTCGCGACTGGCGTTGGGACTTCGCGGCTGGCGTTGGGGTTCAGGGCTGGCGTTGGTGTTTCGACGCTGGCTTTGGGGCTTTACCTGCAGGCGTTGGGGTTGAGCGGCTGGCGTTGGGGTTGAGGCGGCTGGTGTTGGTGGTTAGCGGCTGGCGTTGGGGCTTCGTGGCTGCCGTTGGGGGCTTCGCGTCTGGCGTTGGGGCTTCGCTGGCTGGCGTTTGGCGTTTCGCGGTTGGTGTTCCGGCGCTGGCGTTGGGGTTCATCGGCTGGCGTTGGGGTTCAGCGGCTGGCGTTGGGGTTCAGAGGTGGGCGTTGGGGTTCAGAGGCTGGCGTTGGGGTTCAGAGGCTGGCGTAGGGGTTCAGTGGCTGGCGTTGGGGTTGAGCGGCTGGCGTTGGGGGTTGAGCGGCTGGCGTTGGGGCTTCGTGGCTGGGTGTTGGGGCTTCGCAGCTGGCGGTGGCGTTTAGCGGCTGGCGTTGGGGTTTTGGGACGCGTTGGGATTCAAAGGCTTGGGTTGGGTTCAGAGGCTGGCGTTTGGGGGTTCGAGCCTGCCCGTAGAGGATCAGCGGCTGCCGTTGGGGTTGATCAGTGGCCTTGGGGTTTTGGGGCTGGCGGGGTTCCGGGGCTGGCGTTGGGGGTTCATCGGCTGGCGTTGGGGTTCATCGGCTGGCGTTGGGGTTGAGTGGCTGGCGTTAGGGTTGAGTGGCTGGCGTTGGCGTTTAGCGTCTGGCGTTGGGGTTTCGGGGATGGCGTTGGGATTCAGCGGCTGGCGTTGGAGTTCAGAGGCTGGCGTTGGGGCTCAGGGCTGGCGTTTGGGTTTCCGAGGCTGGCGTTGGGGTTTCGAGGCTGCTGTTGGGGTTTCGAGGCTGGAGTTGCGGTTTCGAGGCTGGCGTTGGGGCATGGAGGCTGGCGTTGGGGTATGGAGGCTGGCGTTGGGGTTTCGAGGCTGGCGGTGTGGTTTCAAGGTTGGCGTTGGGGATTCCGAGGCTACCGTTGGGGTTTCGAGGCTGCCGTTGTGGTTTCGAGGCTGCCGTTGGTGTTTTCGACGCTGGCTTTGGGGGTTGAGCGGCTGGCGTTGGGGGTTAGCGGCTGGCGTTGGGGTTGAGCGGCTGGCGTTGGGGCTTCGTGGGCTGGTGTTGGGGCTTCGTGGCTGGCGGTGGGGTTAGCAGCTGGCGTTGGGGTTTCGGGGCTGGCGTTGGGATTCAGAGGCTGGCGTTGGGGTTCAGAGGCTGGCGTTTGGGATTCGAGCCTGCCGTAGCGGATCAGCGGCTGCCGTTGGTGTTGAACAGCTGGCCTTGGGGTTTCGGGGCTGGCGTTGGGGTTCCGGGGCTGGCGTTGGGTTTCATCGGTTGGCGTTGGGGTTCATCGGCTGCCGTTGCGGATCAGCGGCTGCCGTTGGAGTTCAGAGGCTGGCGTTGGGGTTCCAAGGCTGTCGTTGGGGTTTCGAGCTGGTGTTGGGGTTTCGAGGCTGGAGTTGGGGTTTCGAGGCTGGCGTTGGGGCATGGAGGCTGGTGTTGGGGTATGTAGGCTAGCGTTGGGGTTTCGAGGCTGGCGGTGGGGTTTCGAGGTTGGCGTTGGGGATTCGAGGCTACCGTTGGGGTTGCAAGCTGCCGTTGTGGTTTCGAGGCTGCCGTTGGTGTTTCGACGCTGGCTTTGGGGGTTGAGCGGCTGCGTTGGGGGTTAACGGCTGGCGTTGGGGGGTTAGCGGCTGGCGTTGCTGGTTAGCGGCCTGGCGTTGGGGGTTAGCGCTGGCGTTGGGGGTTCGCGGCTGGTGTTGGGGGTTCGCGGACTGGCGTTGGGACTTCGCGGCTGGCGTTGGGGTTTCAGGGCTGGCGTTGGTGTTTCGACGCTGGCTTTGGGGCTTTACCTGCAGGCGTTGGGGTTGAGCGGCTGGCGTTGGGGTTGAGCGGCTGGTGTTGGTGGTAGCGGCTGGCGTTGGGGCTTCGTGGCTGCTGTTGGGGCTTTGCGTCTGGCGTTGGGGCTTTCGCTGCTGGGCGTTGGCGTTTCGCGGTTGGTGTTCCGGCGCTGGCGTTGGGGTTCATCGGCTGGCGTTGGGGTTCAGTGGCTGGCGTTGGGGTTCAGAGGTGGGCGTTGGGGTTCAGAGGCTGGCGTTGGGGTTCAGAGGCTGGCGTAGGGGTTCAGTGGCTGGCGTTGGGGTTCAGAGGCTGCATTGTGGTTTTGAGGCTGACGTTGAGGTTCGAGGCTGGAGTTGGTGTTTCGAGGCTGGCGTTGGGGTATGGAGGCTGGCGTTGGGGTTTCGAGGCTGGCGTTGGGGAATCGAGGGCTGCCGTTGGGATTTCAACGCTGCCGTTGGGGTTTCGAGGCTGCCGTTGCGGTTCAGCTGCAGGCGTTGGGGTTGAGCGGCTGGCGTTGGGTTGAGCGGCTGGCGTTGGGGTTGAGCGGCTGGCGTTGGGGGTTGAGCGGCTGGCGTTGGGGCTTCATGGCTGGTGTTGGGGCTTCGCGGCTGGCGGTGGCGTTTAGCGCTGGCGTTGGGGTTTCGGGACGCGTTGGGATTCAGAGGTTGGCTTTGGGTTTCAGAGGCTGGCGTTTGGGGTTCGAGCCTGCCGTAGCGGATCAGCGGCTTGCCGGGTGGGGTTGATCAGCTGGCGTTGGGGTTTCGGGGCTGGCGTTGGGGTTCCGGGGCTGGCGTTGGGGTTCATCGGCTGGCGTTGGGGTTCATCGGCTGGCGTTGGGGTTGAGTGGCTGGCATTGGGGTTGAGTGGCTGGCGTTGGCGTTTAGCGGCTGGCGTTGGGGTTTCGGGGCTGGCGTTGGGATTCAGCGGCTGGCGTTGGAGTTCAGAGGCTGGCGTTGGGGCTCAGAGGCTGGCGTTTGGGTTCCGAGGCTGGCGTTGGGGTTTCGAGGCTGGTGTTGTGGTTTCGAGGCTGGAGTTGCGGTTTCGAGGCTGGCGTTGGGGCATGGAGGCTGGCGTTGTGGTATGGAGGCTGGCGTTGGGGTTTCGAGGCTGGCGGTGTGGTTTCGAGGTTGGCGTTGGGGATTTGAGGCTACCATTGGGGTTTCGATGCTGCCGTTGTGGTTTCGAGGCTGCCGTTGGTGTTTCGACGCTGGCTTTGGGGGTTGAGCGGCTGGCGTTGGGGGTTAGCGGCTGGCGTTGGGGTTGAGCGGCTGACGTTGGGGTTTCGCGGCTGGTGGTGGCGTTTAGCAGCTGGCGTTGGGGTTTCGGGGCTGGCGTTGAGATTCAGAGGCTGGCGTTGGGGTTCAGAGGCTGGCGTTTGGGATTCGAGCCTGCCGTAGCGGATCAGCGGCTGCCGTTGGGGTTGAGCAGCTGGCCTTGGGGTTTCGGGGCTGGCGTTGGGGTTCCGGGGCTGGCGTTGGGGTTCATCGGCTGGCGTTGGGGTTCATCGGCTGCCGTTGCGGATCAGCGGCTGCCGTTGCGGTTCAGCTGCAGGCGTTGGGGTTGAGCGGCTGGCATTGGGGTTCAGCGGCTGGCGTTGGGGTTGAGCGGCTGGCGTTGGCATTTAGCGGTTGGCGTTGGGGTTTCGGGGCTCGCATTGGGATTCAGCGGCTGGCGTTGGAGTTCAGAGGCTGGCGTTGGGGTTCAGAGGCTGGCGTTTGGGTTCCGAGGCTGGCGTTGGGGTTTCGAGGCTGGTGTTGGGGTTTCGAGGCTGGAGTTGGTGTTTCGAGGCTGGCGTTGGGCCATGGAGGCTGGCGTTGGGGTATGGAGGCTAGCGTTGGGGTTTCGAGGCTGGCGGTGGGGTTTCGAGGTTGGCGTTGGGGATTCGAGGCTACTGTTGGGGTTTCGAGGCTGCCGTTGGGGTTTCGAGGCTGCCGTTGGTGTATGGAGGCTGGCGTTGGGGTTTCGAGGCTGGCGTTGGGGATTCGAGGCTGCCGTTGGGATTTCAACGCTGTCGTTGGGGTTTCGAGGCTGCCGTTGGGGTTTCGAGGCTGCCGTTGGGGTTTCGAGGCTGCCGCTCGGGTTTCGAGGCTGCCGTTGGGGTTTCGAGGCTGCCGTTGGGGTTTCGAGGCTGCCGTTTGGGGTTTCGAGGCTGGCCTTGGGGTTCATCGGCTGCCGTTGCGGATCAGCGGCTGCCGTTGTGGTTCAGCTGCAGGCGTTGGGGTTGAGCGGCTGGCGTTGGGGTTGAGCGGCTGGCGTTGGGGCTTTGTGGCTGGTGTTGGGGCTTCGCGGCTGGCGGTGGCGTTTAGCGGCTGGCGTTGGGGTTTCGGGGCTGGCGTTGGGATTCAGAGGCTGGCGTTGGGGTTCAGAGGCTGGCGTTTGGGATTCGAGCCTGCCGTAGCGGATCAGCGGATGCCGTTGGGGTTGAGCAGCTGGCCTTGGGGTTTCGGGGCTGGCATTGGGGTTCCGGGGCTGGCGTTGGGGTTCATCGGCTGGCGTTGGGGTTCATTGGCTGGCGTTGCGGTTGAGTGGCTGGCGTTGGGGTTGAGTGGCTGGCATTGGCGTTTAGCGGCTGGCGTTGGGGTTTCGGGGCTGACGTTGGGATTCAGCGGCTGGCGTTGGAGTTCAGAGGCTGGCGTTGGGGTTCAGAGGGTGGCGTTTGGGTTCCGAGGCTGGCGTTGGGGTTTCAAGGCTGGTGTTGGGGTTTCGAGGCTGGAGTTGGGGTTTCGAGGCTGGCGTTGGGGCATGGAGGCTGGCGTTGGGGTATGGAGGCTGGCGTTGGGGTTTCGAGGCTGGCGGTGGGGTTTCGAGGTTGGCGTTGGGGATTCGAGGCTACCATTGGGGTTTCGAGGCTGCCGTTGTGGTTTCGAGGCAGCCGTTGGTTTTTCGACGCTGGCTTTGGGGGTTGAGCGGCTGGCGTTGGGGGTTAGCGGTTGGCGTTGGGGGTTCGCAGCTGGCGTTGGGGATTCGCGGCTGGCGTTGGGACTTCGCGGCTGGCGTTGGTGTTTCAGGGCTGGCGCTGGTGTTTCGACGCTGGCTTTGGGGGTTTACCTAAAGGCGTTGGGGTTGAGCGGCTGGCGTTGGGGTTGAGCGGCTGGTGTTGGTGGTTAGCGGCTGGCGTTGGGGCTTCGTGGCTGCCGTTGGGGCTTCGCGTCTGGCGTTGGGGCTTCGCGGCTGGCGTTGGCGTTTCGCGGTTGGTGTTCCGGCGCTGGCGTTGGGGTTCATCGGCTGGCGGGGTTCAGCGGCTGGCGTTGCGGTTCAGAGGTGGGCGTTGGGGTTCAGAGGCTGGCGTTGGGGTTCAGAGGCTGGCGGGGTTCAGTGGCTGGCGTTGGGGTTCAGAGGCTGGCGTTGTGGTTTTGAGGCTGACGTTGGGGTTTCGAGGCTGGAGTTGGTGTTTCGAGGCTGGCGTTGGGGTATGGAGGCTGGCGTTGGGGTTTCGAGGCTGGTCTTGGGGATTCGAGGCTGCCGTTGGGATTTCAACGCTGCCGTTGGGGTTTCGAGGCTGCCATTGGGGTTTCGAGGCTGCCGTTGGGGTTTCGTGGCTGCTGTTGGGGTTTCAAGGCTGCCGTTGGTGTTTCGAGGCTGCCGTTTGGGGTTTCGAGGCTGCCGTTGGGGTTTTGAGGCTGCCGTTGGGGTTTCGAGGCTGCCGTTGAGGTTTCGAGGCTGCCGTTGCGGTTTCGACGCTGGCGTTGGGGGTTGAGCGGCTGGCGTTGGGGGTTAGCGGCTGGCATTGGGGGTTAGTGGCTGGCGTTGCTGGTTAGCGGCTGGCGTGTTGGGTTAGCGGCTGGCGTTGGGGGTTAGCGGCTAGCGTTGCGGGTTCGCGGCTGGCGTTGGGGGTTCGCGGCTGGCGTTGGGGCTTCGCGGTTGGCGTTGGGGTTTCAGGGCTGGCGGGGTTTCGAGGCTGGCGTTGGAGTCCCGAGGCTGGGATTGGGGTTTTTAGGCTGGTTTTGGAGTTCAGAGGCTGGCGTTGGGGTTTCGAGGCTGGCGTTGGGGTTTCGAGGCTGCCGTTGGGGTTTCGAGGCTGCCATTGGGGTTTCGAGGC
Source organism: Malacoraja senta (assembly GCA_038087875.1). NCBI lineage: Eukaryota > Metazoa > Chordata > Chondrichthyes > Rajiformes > Rajidae > Malacoraja > Malacoraja senta. The sequence goes on along the minus strand of JAXLNO010000761.1, from coordinate 121,049 downwards.
TGCCGTTGTGGTTTCGAGGCTGCCGTTGGGGTATCGCGGCTGCCGTTGGGGTTTAGCGGCTGCCGTTGGGGTTTAGCTGCAGATGCTGGGGTTTACCTGGAGGCGTTGGGGTTGAGCGGCTGGCGTTGGGGTTGAGCGGCTGGCGTTGGTGGTTAGCGGCTGGCGTTGTGGCTTCGTGGCTGGCGTTGGGGCTTCGCGTCTGGTGTTGGGGCTTCGCGGCCGGCATTGGCGTTTCGCGGCTGGGGTTCCGGCACTGGCGTTGGGGTTCATCGGCTGGCGTTGGGGTTCAGTGGCTGGCGTTGTGGTTCAGAGGTGGGCGTTGGGGTTCAGTGGCTGTCGTTGGGGTTCAGAGGCTGGCGTTGTGGTTTTGAGGCTGACGTTGGGGTTTCGAGGCTGGTGTTGGAGTTTCGAGGCTGGCGTTGGGGTATGGAGGATGGCGTTGGGGTTTCGAGGCTGGCGTTGGGGATTCGAGGCTGCCGTTGGGATTTCAAGGCTGCCGTTTGGGGTTTCGAGGCTGCCGTTGGGGTTTCGAGGCTGCAGTTGGGGTTTCGAGGCTGCCGTTGGAGTTTCGAGGCTGCCGTTGGGGTTTCGAGGCTGCCGTTGGGGTTTCGAGGCTGCCGTTGGTGTTTCGAGGCTGCCGTTGGGGTTTCGAGGCTGCCGTTGCGATTTCGCGTCTGCCGTTGGGGTTTAGCTGCAGGCGTTGGGGTTGAGCGGCTGGCATTGGGGTTGAGCGGCTGGCGTTGGGGTTGAGCGGCTGGCATTGGGGCTTCGCGGCTGGCGTTGGGGCTTCGCGGCTGGCATTGGGGCTTCGCGGCTGGCGTTGGCATTTCGGGGCTGGCGTTGAGGTTCTGGGGCTGGCGTTGTGGTTCAGCGGCTGGCGTTGGGGTTCAGAGGCTGGCGTTGGGGTTCAGAGGCTGGCGTTGGGGTTCAGAGGCTGGTGTTGGGGATTCGAGGCTGCCGTTGGGGTTTTGAGGCTGCCGTTGGGGTTTCGAGGCTGCCATTGGAGTTTCGAGGCTGCCTTTGGGGTTTCCAGGCTGCCGTTGGGGTTTCGAGGCTGCCGTTGGGGTTTCGAGGCTGCCTTTGGGGTTTCCAGGCTGCCGTTGGGGTTTCGAGGCTTCCGTTGGGGTTTTGAGTGCCGTTGGGGTTTAGCAGCTGCCGTTGCGGTTTAGTGGCTGCCGTTGGGGTTTAGCGGCTGCCGTTGCGGTTTAGCTGCAGGTGTTGGGGTTGAGTGGCTGTCGGGGATGAGCGGCTGGCGTTGGGGTTTAGCGGATGGCGTTGGGGGTTAGCGGCTGGCGTTGGGGCTTCGCGGCCGGCGTTGGCGTTTAACGGCCGGCGTTGGGGTTTCGGGGCTGCCGTTGGGTTTGAGCGGCTGGCGTTGGGGTTTCGAGGCTAGCGGGATTCAGAGGCTGGCGTTGGGATTCAGAGACTGGTGTTGGGGTTCAGAGGCTGGCGTTGGGTTTCAAAGGTTGCTGTTGGGGTTCCGAGGCTGGAGTTGGCGTTTCGAGGCTGGCGTTGGGGTATGGAGGCTGGCGTTGAGATATGGAGGCTGGCGTTGGGGTATGGAGGCTGGCGTTGGGGTTTCGAGGCTGGCGTTGGGGATTCGATGCTGCCGTTAGAGTTTCGAAGCTGCCGTTGGGGTTTCGAGGCTGCCGTTGAGGTTTCGAGGCTGCCGTTGGGGTTTCGAGGCTGCCGTTGGGGTTCCAGGGCTGTCGTTGGAGTTCATCGGCTGGCGTTGGGGTTCATCGGCTGCCATTGCGGTTCAGCGGCTGCCGTTGCATTTGAGCTGCAGGCGTTTGGTTTGAGCGGCTGGCGTTGGGGTTGAGCGGCTGGCGTTGGGGTTCAGTGGCTGGCTTTGTGGCTTCGCGGCTGGCGTTGGGGCTTCGCGGCTGGCGTTGGCGTTTCGGGGCTGGCGTTGAGGTTCTGGGGCTGGCGTTGTGGTTCAGCGGCTGGCGTTGGGGTTCGAGGGCTGGCGTTGGGGTATCAGAGGCTGGCGTTGGGGTTCAGAGGCTGGTGTTGGGGATTCGAGGCTGCCGTTGGGGTTTCGAGGCTGCCGTTGGGGTTTCGAGGCTGCCGTTGGAGTTTCGAGGCTGCCTTTGGGGTTTCCAGGCTGCCGTTGGGGTTTCGAGGCTGCCGTTGGGGTTTCGAGGCTGCCTTTGGGGTTTCCAGGCTGCCGTTGGGGTTTCGAGGCTTCCATTGGGGTTTTGAGTGCCATTGGGTTTAGCAGCTGCCGTTGCGGTTTAGTGGCTGCCGTTGGGGTTTAGCGGCTGCCGTTGCGGTTTAGCTGCAGGTGTTGGGGTTGAGTGGCTGTCGGGGATGAGCGGTTGGCATTGGGGTTTAGTGGATGGCGTTGGGGTTAGCGGCTGGCGTTGGGGCTCGCGGCTGGCGTTGGGGCTTCGCGGCCGGCGTTGGCGTTTAACGGCCGGCGTTGGGGTTTCGGGCTGCCGTTGGGTTTGAGCGGCTGGCGTTGGGGTTTCGAGGCTAGCGGGATTCAGAGGCTGGCGTTGGGGTTCATCGGCTGGCGTTGGGGTTGAGTGGCTGGTGTTGGGGTTGAGTGGCTGGCGTTGGCGTTTAGCGGCTGGCGTTGGGGGTTTCAGGGCTGACGTTGGGATTCAGCGGCTGGCGTTGGAGTTCAGAGGCTGGCGTTGGGGTTCAGAGGCTGGCGTTTGGGTTCCGAGGGCTGGCGTTGGGGTTTCAAGGCTGGTGTTGGGGTTTCGAGGCTGGGAGTTGGGGTTTCAAGGCTGGCGTTGGGGCATGGAGGCTGGCGTTGGGGTATGGAGGCTGGCGTTGGGGTTTCGAGGCTGGCGGTGGGGTTTCGAGGTTGGCGTTGGGGATTCGAGGCTACCGTTGGGGTTTCGAGGCTGCCGTTGTGGTTTCGAAGCTGCCGTTGGTGTTTCGACGCTGGCTTTGGGGGTTGAGCGGCTGGCGTTGGGGGTTAGCGGCTGGTGTTGGGGGTTAGCGGCTGGCGTTGCTGGTTAGCGGTTGTCGTTGGGGTTAGCGGCTGGCGTTGGGGGTTCGCGGCTGGCGTTGGGGATTCGCGGCTGGCGTTGGGACTTCGCGGCTGGCGTGTGGGGTTTCAGGGCTGGCGTTGGTGTTTCGACGCTGGCTTTGGGGGTTTACCTGCAGGCGTTGGGGTTGAGCGGCTGGCGTTGGGGTTGAGCGGCTGGTGTTGGTGGTTAGCGGCTGGCGTTGGGGCTTCGTGGCTGCCGTTGGGGCTTCGCGTCTGGGCGTTAGGGCTTCGCGGCTGCGTTGGCGTTTCACGGTTGGTGTTCTGGCGCTGGCGTTGGGGTTCATCGGCTGGCAGGGTTCAGCGGCTGGCGTTGGGGTTCAGAGGTGGGCGTTGGGGTTCAGAGGCTGGCGTTGGGGTTCAGAGGCTGGCGTTGGGGTTCAGTGGCTGGCGTTGGGGTTCAGAGGCTGGCGTTGTGGTTTTGAGGCTGACGTTGGGGTTTCGAGGCTGGAGTTGATGTTTCGAGGCTGGCGTTGGGGTATGGAGGCTGGCGTTGGGGTTTCGAGGCTGGTGTTGGGGATTCGAGGCTGCCGTTGGGATTTCAACGCTGCCATTGGGGTTTCGAGGCTGCCATTGGGGTTTCGAGGCTGCCGTTGGGGTTTCGTGGCTGCTGTTGGGGTTTCGAGGCTGCCGTTGGGGTTTCGAGGCTGCCGTTTGGGGTTTCGAGGCTGCCGTTGGGGTTTCGAGGCTGCCGTTGGGGTTTCGAGGCTGCCGTTGAGGTTTCGAGGCTGCCGTTGGGGTTTCGAGGCTGCCGTTGGTGTTTCGAGGCTGCCGTTGCGGTTTAGCATCTGCCGTTGGGGTTTAGCTGCAGACGTTGTGGTTTACCTGCAGGCGTTGGTGTTGAGCGGCTGGCGTTGGGGTTTCGAGGCTCCCGTTGTGGTTTCGAGGCTGCCGTTCGGGGTTCGAGGCTGCCGTTGGAGTTTAGCTGCAGGCGTTGTGGTTTACCTGCAGGCGTTGGGGTTGAGCGGCTGGCGTTGGGGTTTCGAGGCTGCCGTTGGGGTTTCCAGGCTGCCATTGGGGTTTCGAGGCTGCCGTTGGGTTCTGGGGCTGGCGTTGGAGTTCATCGGCTGGCGTTGGGGTTCATCGGCTGCCGTTGCGGTTCAGCGGCTGCCATTGCCGTTCAGCTGCGGGCGTTGGGGTTGAGCGGCTGGCGGTGGGTTTGAGCGGCTGGCTTTGGGGTTGAGCGGCTGGTGTTGTGGCGTCGCGGCTGGCATTGGGGCTTCGCGGCTGGCGTTGGCGTTTAGCGGCTGGCGTTGGGGTTTCGCGGCTGGCGTTGGGGTTTCGAGGCTGGCGTTGGGATTCAGAGGCTGGCGTTGTGGTTCAGATGCTGGCGTTGGGGTTCAGAGGCTGGCGTTGGGGTTTAGAGGCTGGCGTTTGGGATTCGAGCCTGCCGTAGCGGATCAGCGGCTGCCGTTGGGGTTGAGCGGCTGGCATTGGGGTTCAGAGGCTGGCCTTGGGTTTGAGCGGCTGGCGTTGGTGTTTAGCGGCTGGCGTTGGGGTTTCAGCGGCTGGCGTTGTAGTTCACAGGCTGGCGTTGGGGTTCAGAGGCTGGCGTTTGGGTTCCGAGGCTGGCGTTGGGGTTTCGAGGCTGGCGTTGGGGTTTCGAGGCTGGAGTTGGGGTTTCGAGGCTGGCGTTGGGGCATGAAGGCTGGCGTTGGGGTATGGAGGCTGGCGTTGGTGTTTCGAGGCTGGCGGTGGGGTTTCGAGGTTGGCATTGGGGATTCGAGGCTGTCGTTAGGGCGTTGGGGGTTGAGCGGCTGGCGTTGGGGGTTAGCGGCTGGCATTGGGGGTTAGTGGCTGGCGTTGCTGGTTAGCGGCTGGCGTGTTGGGTTAGCGGCTGGCGTTGGGGGTTAGCGGCTAGCGTTGCGGGTTCGCGGCTGGCGTTGGGGGTTCGCGGCTGGCGTTGGGGCTTCGCGGTTGGCGTTGGGGTTTCAGGGCTGGCGGGGTTTCGAGGCTGGCGTTGGAGTCCCGAGGCTGGGATTGGGGTTTTTAGGCTGGTTTTGGAGTTCAGAGGCTGGCGTTGGGGTTTCGAGGCTGGCGTTGGGGTTTCGAGGCTGCCGTTGGGGTTTCGAGGCTGCCATTGGGGTTTCGAGGCTGCCGTTGTGGTTTCGAGGCTGCCGTTGGGGTATCGCGGCTGCCGTTGGGGTTTAGCGGCTGCCGTTGGGGTTTAGCTGCAGATGCTGGGGTTTACCTGGAGGCGTTGGGGTTGAGCGGCTGGCGTTGGGGTTGAGTGGCTGGCGTTGGTGGTTAGCGGCTGGCGTTGTGGCTTCGTGGCTGGCGTTGGGGCTTCGCGTCTGGCGTTGGGGCTTCGCGGCTGGCGTTGGCGTTTTGCGGCTGGGGTTCCGGCACTGGCGTTGGGGTTCATCGGCTGGCGTTGGGGTTCAGTGGCTGGCGTTGTGGTTCAGAGGTGGGCGTTGGGGTTCAGTGGCTGTCGTTGGGGTTCAGAGGCTGGCGTTGTGGTTTTGAGGCTGACGTTGGGGTTTCGAGGCTGGTGTTGGAGTTTCGAGGATGGCGTTGGGGTATGGAGGATGGCGTTGGGGTTTCGAGGCTGGCGTTGGGGATTCGAGGCTGCCGTTGGGATTTCAAGGCTGCCGTTTGGGGTTTCGAGGCTGCCGTTGGGGTTTCGAGGCTGCAGTTGGGGTTTCGAGGCTGCCGTTGGAGTTTCGAGGCTGCCGTTGGGGTTTCGAGGCTGCCGTTTGGGGGTTTCTAGGCTGCCGTTGGTGTTTCGAGGCTGCCGTTGGGGTTTCGAGGCTGCCGTTGCGATTTAGCGTCTGGCGTTGGGGTTGAGTGGCTGGCGTTGGTGGTTAGCGGCTGGCGTTGTGGCTTCGTGGCTGGCGTTGGGGCTTCGCGTCTGGCATTGGGGCTTCGCGGCTGGCGTTGGCGTTTCGCGGCTGGGGTTCCGGCACTGGCGTTGGGGTTCATCAGCTGGCGTTGGGGTTCAGTGGCTGGCGTTGTGGTTCAGAGGTGGGCGTTGGGGTTCAGTGGCTGTCGTTGGGGTTCAGAGGCTGGCGTTGTGGTTTTGAGGCTGACGTTGGGGTTTCGAGGCTGGTGTTGGAGTTTCGAGGCTGGCGTTGGGGTATGGAGGATGGCGTTGGGGTTTCGAGGCTGGTGTTGGGGATTCGAGGCTGCCGTTGGGATTTCAAGGCTGCCGTTTGGGGTTTCGAGGCTGCCGTTGGGGTTTCGAGGCTGCAGTTGGGGTTTCGAGGCTGCCGTTGGAGTTTCGAGGCTGCCGTTGGGGTTTCGAGGCTGCCGTTGGGGTTTCGAGGCTGCCGTTGGTGTTTCGAGGCTGCCGTTGGGGTTTCGAGGCTGCCGTTGCGGTTTAGTGGCTGCCGTTGGGGTTTAGCGGCTGCCGTTGCGGTTTAGCTGCAGGTGTTGGGGTTGAGTGGCTGTCGGGGATGAGCGGCTGGCGTTGGGGTTTAGCGGATGGCGTTGGTGGTTAGCGGCTGACGTTGGGGCTTTTCGGCTGACGTTGGGGTTTGAGGGCTGGCGTTGGGGTTTTGAGGCTGGCGTTGGAGTCCCGAGGCTGGCGTTGGGGTTTTGAGGCTGGTTTTGGAGCTCAGAGGCTGGCGTTGGGGTATCGAGGCTGGCGTTGGGTTTGAGCGGCTGGCATTGAGCCCACCGCCAGCCTCAAAACCCCAGCGCAAGCCCCGCAAAGCCTACGCCAGCCGCGAAGCCCCAACGGCTGCAGGTAAACCCCAACGCCTGTAGGTAAACCCCAGCGCATGCAGCTAAACCGCAACGGCAGCCGCTACACCCCAACGGCAGCCTCGAAAACCCCAACGGAAGCCTCGAAACCCCAACGGCAGCCTCGAATCCCCAACGGTAGCCTCGAATCCCCTATGCCAGCCTCCATACCCCAACGCCAGCATCGAAACCCCTAACTCCAGCCTCGAAACCCCAACTCCAGCCTCTGAACCCCAACTCCAGCCTCTGAACCCCAACACCAGCCGCTCAACCCCAATGCCTGCAGGTAAACCCCAACGCCTGCAGCTAAACCCCAACGGCAGCCGGTAAACCCCAATGGCAGCCTCGATACCCCAACGGCAGCCTCGAAACCCCAACACCAGCCTCTGAACTACAACGCCAGCTTCAAAACCCCAGCGCAAGCCCCGAAACGCCAAAGCCAGCCGCGAAGCCCCAACGCCTGCAGGTAAACCCCAACGCCTGTAGGTAAACCCCAACGCCTGCAGCTAAACCACAACGGCAGCCGCTAAACCAACAGCAGCCTCGAAAACCCAAAGGCACCCTCGAAACCCCAACGGCAGCCTCGAAACCCCAACGCCAGCCGCTGAACCCCAACACCAGTCTCTGAATCGCAACGCCAGCCTCTGAACCCCAACGCTAGCCTCGAGACCCCTTATCCTACGATCCTCTCATGTACATATCAACGAGAGGAATATGATTGAAAGATGCAGCATGAAAACAGGCCCCTCGGCTCACCGAGTCCACAGTGATCATTGATCACCCGTTCATGCCTAGTTCTATGTTATCCTACTTTCGCATCCACTCCCTTCACCCTAGGGATAATTTACAGATGCCAATTATCCTACAAAACCGCATGTAGAAACATAGAAACATAGAAAATAGGTGCAGGAGGAGGCCATCCGGCCCTTCGAGCCAGCACCGCCATTCATTGTGATCATGGCTGATCGTCCCCTATCAATAACCCGTGCCTGCCTTCTCCCCATATCCCTTGACTCCACTAGCCCCTAGAGCTCTATCTAACTCTCTCTTAAATCTGTCTTTGGGATGTGGGAAAAAACAGAGTACCCAGAGGAAAACTCAGCAGCATTATCCATTCACATGGAGTCATAGAGTGATAGAGTGATACAGTGATACAGTGTGGAATCAGGCCCTTTGGTCCAGGACTTTCATATGAAGAAAGACTGGATAGACTCGGCTTATACTCACTAGAATTTAGAAGATTGAGAGGGGATCTTATAGAAACTTTCAAAATTCTTATGGGGTTGGACAGGCTAGATGCAGGAAGATTGTTCCCAATGTTGGGGAAGTCCAGGACAAGGGGTCACAGCTTAAGGATAAGGGGGAAATCCTTTAAGACCGAGATGAGAAAAAACGTTTTCACACAGAGAGTGGTGAATCTCTGGAACTCTCTGCCACAGAGGGTAGTTGAGGCCAGTTCATTGGCTATATTTAAGAGGGAGTTAGATGTGGCCCTTGTGGCTAAAGGGATCAGGGGGTATGGAGAGAAGGCAGGTACGGGATACTGAGTTGGATGATCAGCCATGATCATATTGAATGGCGGTGCAGGGTCGAAGGGCCGAATGGCCTACTCCTGCACCTATTTTCTATGTATCTATGTAACATGCCCACACCGGCCAACATGTCCCAGCTACACTGGTCCCACTTGCCTGCGCTTGGTCCATGTCCCTCCAAACCTGTCTAACTGTTTCTTAAACAATGGGATAGTCCCAACATCAACTAGTCATCTCTCATATGTATCCACCCACTACTTTATTTGACTGTCTGTCTGCCCTCAGTATCGTTTATTATTGTCATGTGTACCGAGGTACAGTGAAAGATTTTGTTGCGTGCTATCCAGTCAAGGGAAAGACTATACATGATTACAATCAAGCTGTCCACAGTTTACAGATAAAGGATAAAGCATACATCATTTAGAGCAAGATAAAGTCCAATAAAGTCCAAGTAAAGGTCTCCAATGAGGTTGATGGGAGGTCAGCTAATGAGAGGACCATTCAGTTGCCTGATAAAAAGCTGGGAAGAAACTGTCCCTGAATCTGGAGGTATGCGTTTTCAGACTTCAGTACCTCTTGCCTGAGATTGTCAGACAAGATTGTCAGTTGTGTAGAAAGGAACTGCAGATGCTGGTTTATACCGATGATTAACACAAAATGCTGGAGTAACGCAGCGGGACAGGCAGCATCTCTGCAGACCAGGAATGGGTGGTGTTTCGGGTCAGAACCCTACCCAAGATATCACCTAATCGTTTTCTCCAGTGATGCTGCCTGAATCCAGCATTTTGTGCTGGAGTCAGAAGACAAGACGGTCAGTCATGGAGTCCTAGTGTGGAAACAGGCCCGTCGGCCCAACTTGCCCATGTCCGCCAACATGTCCCAGTTATACTAGTCCCACTTGCCTGCGTTTGGTCCACATCCCACCAAACCTGTCCTAGCCATGTGCCTGTCCAACCGTTTCTTAAATGTTGGGATAGTCCCAGCCTCACCTACCTCGTCTGGCAGCTCGTTCCAAACATCCACCGACCTTTTGTGTGAAAAAGCTACCCCTCAGATTCCTATCTTTTCCCCTTCGCCTTAAAACTATGATCTCTGGTCCTTGATTCACTTATTCTGGGCAAGAGACTCTGTGCATGTCCCCGATCTATTCCTCTGAAGTAAGCCTGTCTTACTTCCAATTCTGAGTTCCTCTGACACCCACACTCCATCTTAGCTTGGTTGCCAGGGTTTCAGCCATCTTGCCATTGGAACTCCATCATCAGATCATTTCTTCTCCATTTTTAAACATGTTGTTGCTGATCAGCTTTTGGCCACCGTTCCAAACACTCCCACTAGTGTTTGGCATCTGTTGCCTGCTTCTATTGTTAGATCAGCCGCTGCACAGTAACGTCTGCCCTTGGCAAGAATTGAACGCAGATCAGGAATCAAACTTGTCACCGTCCAATTTGTGTGGTTTGGTACTGCACCACGTTGAACTCACGAACTTTTTGAGAAAGAACTCACAAATTCACAAACTTTTAGAGAAAGCATTAAATGTCATAGCCTCAGAATTAAAGGACGTTCCTTTAGGGAGGAGATGAGGAGGAATTTCTTCAGTCAGAGTGTGGTGAATCTGTGAATTCTTTGCCACAGAAGGCTGTGGAGGCCAAGTCAATAGATATTTTTAAGGCAGAGATACAGTAGATCGATTCTTGATTAGTACAGGTGTCAGAGGTTATGGGGAGAAGGCAGGAGAATGGGGTTAGGAGGAAGATACAGATCAGCCATGATTGAATGGCAGAGTAGACTTGATGGGCTGAATGGCCTAATTCTGTTCCTATCACTAATGACCTTATGTTATTTGATCTGTCAATCTGTCACTTTCACCACTTACCCTTCTAAATATCTCTAGTCTCCCTCACCCCTGACTCTCAGTCTGAAGAAGGGTCTCGCTGCCTGTCCCGCTGAGTTACTCCAGCATATTGTGTCTGTCTTCGGTGTAAACCAGCATCTGCAGTTCCTTCCTACACAAATGTTATTTTAATCTGATTGTCGTCAGCCAAAGTGTATTGTTCACTGACAATTTACTTCTAAATATCTGTGTAGGGAGGCACTGCAGATGCTGGTTTAAACCGAAAGTGGACACAAAAAGTTGGAGTAACTCCGCGGGTCAGACGGCATGTCTGGAGATATGCCACAGGGCTGCACGGTGGCACAGCGATAGGGTTGCTGCCTTGCAGCGCCATAGAACCGGGTTCGATCCTGACTAGGGGGGGTGCTGCCTGTACGGGGTTTGTACGTTCTCCCCGTGACCTGCGTTAGTTTTCTACCGTTGCTCTGGTTTCCTCCCACATTAAAAAAAACAACAGTGTCACAATTTAAGAATTTAGGACTGAGTTGAGGAGAATCTTCTTCACCCAGAGAGTTATGAATCTGTGGAATTCGCTGCCACTGAAGGCAGTGGAGGCCAATTCACTGGATGTTTTCGAGAAAGTTAGATTTAGCTCAGGGCTAAGAGAATCAAGGGTTATGGGGGAAAAGCAAGAACGGGGTACTGATTTTAGATGATCAGCCATGATCATATTGAATGGTGGTGCTGGCTCGAAGGGCCAAATGGCCTACTCTTGCACCTATTTTTCTATGTTTCTATATTTCTATGTAGGCTATTTGGCTTGGTAAAATTGTAAATTGTAAATTGTCCCTAGTGTGTGTAGGTTAGTGTGTGAGAATCGCTGATCAGCCAGTCTCGGTGGGTCAAAGGGCTTGTTTCCGCACTGTATCTCTAAACAAAAGGAATAGGTGACTTTTCAGGTCGAGACTATTCTTCGAGGGTCACCTATTCCTTCTCTCCAGAGATGTTGCCTGACCCACTGGGTAACTCCAGCATTTTGTGTCTAACTTCTAAATATATGTCATAGAGTCATAGATTCATAGTGAAACAGTGTGGAAACAGGCCCTTCGGCCCAACTTGCCCACACCGGCCAACAATGTCCCAGCTACACTAGTCCCACTTGCCTGCGCTTGGTCCATAACCCTCCAAACCTGTCCTATCCATGTACGTGTCCAACTGTTTCTTAAACAATGGGATAGTCCCAGCCTCAACTACCTCCTCTGGTAGCTTGTTCCATACACCCACCACTCTATGTGTGAAAAAGTTACCCCAGATTCCTATTAACTCTTTACCCCTTCACCTTGAACCTATATCCTCTGGTCCTCGATTCCCCTACTCTGGGCAAGAGACTCTGTGCATCTACCCGATCTATCCCTCTCATGATTTTGTACACCTCTATAAGATCTCTCCTCATCCTCCTGCGCTCCATGGAATAGAGACCCAGACTACTCAACCTCTCCCTATAGCTCACACAATTTAGTCCTGGCAACATCCTCGTAAATCTTTTCTGAACCCTTTCAAGCTTGACAATATCTTTCCTGTAACATGGTGCCACATAAGAGATTAGGATACAAACTTAAATCACACGGTATTGGGGGTTCAGTATTGATGTGGATAGAGAACTGGCTGGCAAACAGGAAGCAAAGAGTAGGAGTAAACGGGTCCTTTTCACAATGGCAGGCAGTGACTAGTGGGGTACCGCAAGGCTCAGTGCTGGGACCCCAGCTATTTACAATTTATATTAATGAGCTGGATGAGGGAATTGAAAGCAACATCTCCAAGTTTGCGGATGACACTAAGCTGGGGGGCAGTGTTAGCTGTGAGGAGGATGCTAGGAGACTGCAAGGTGACTTGGATAGGCTGGGTGAGTGAGCAAATGTTTGGCAGATGCAGTATAATGTGGATAAATGTGAGGTTATCCACTTTGGTGGCAAAAACGGGAAGGCAGACTATTATCTAAATGGCAGCCGATTAGGAAATGGGGAGATGCAGCGAGACCTGGGTGTCATGGTACACCAGTCATTGAAAGTAGGCATGCAGGTGCAGCAGGCAGTGAAGAAAGCGAATGGTATGTTGGCCTTCATAGCAAGAAGATTTGAGTATAGGAGCAGGGAGGTTCTACTGCAGTTGTACAGGGTCTTGGTGAGACCACACCTGGAGTATTGCGTACAGTTTTGGTCTCCAAATCTGAGGAAGGACATTATAGCCATAGAGGGAGTGCAGAGAAGGTTCACCAGACTGATTCCTGGGATGTCAGGACTTTCATATGAAGAAAGACTGGATAGACTTGGCTTATACTCGCTAGAATTTAGGAGATTGAGAGGGGATATTATAGAAACGTACAAAATTCTTATGGGGTTGGACAGGCTAGATGCAGGAAGATTGTTCCCGATGTTGGGGAAGTCCAGGACAAGGGGTCACAGCTTAAGGATAAGGGGGAAATCCTTTAAGACCGAGATGATGAAAAACTTTTTCACACAGAGAGTGGTGAATCTCTGGAACTCTCTGCCACGGAGGGTAGTTGAGGCCAGTTCATTGGCTATATTTAAGAGGGAGTTAGATGTGGCCCTTGTGGCTAAGGGGATCAGGGGATATGGAGAGAAGGCAGGTACGGGATACTGAGTTGGATGATCAGCCATGATCATATTGAATGGCGGTGCAGGCTCGAAGGGCCGAATGCCTACTCCTGCACCTATTTTCTATGTTTCTATGTTTCTATGGTGCCCAGTACTGAACACAATATTCTAAATGCTGTCTCACCAACGTCTTATACAACTGCAACATAACCTCCAACTTCTATACTCAATACTCTGACTGTTGAAGGCCAAAGAGCCAAAAGCCTTTTTGACCACCTTATCTATCTGCGACTTGACCTTCAAGGAACCATGCACCTGTACTCCTAGATCCCCCTGCTCTACAACAATACCCAGAGGCCTACCATTTACTGTGTAGGTTCTGCCCTTGTTCGACGTCCCAAAATGTAACATCTCACATTTCTCTGTATTAAATTCCATCAACCATTCCTTCCGCCCACCTGGTGAATCGATCCAGATCCTGCTGCAAACGTTCACAACCATCTTCACTATCTGCAAAACCACTAACTTTTGTATCATCAGCAACCTTGCTAATCTTGCCCTGTATGTTCTCATCCAAATCATTGATGTAGATGATAAATAGTAATGGGCCCAGCACCGAACCCTGAGGCACACCACTAGTCACAGTCCTCCAGTCCAAGAAGCAACCTTTCACCATCATGTTGTTTCAACTCAGAGATGAAAGGGAGGTTGGTAACAGAACTAACTGTTTTTGCAGCATTTTTTTTAAATTCCCAATGTAAATGTTAAAATTAAGAGGACAGGAGATAAAGCAGGAACCTTGCCTGTAAACAGATGCTTTGAGCATCTGCGTAGCCACAAAATTAACATGAGACTTAACAGATACATACAATTGTTCTCATATTTCATAACACATGTAGCAATTTGTGCCTAAATGCTCTCTGGCCAGTTGTCCTCATACAAGTGCTTGCAAGGCTGGCACATCTGTTAATCTTTTAGTCTCTGAACAAATAGAAACTTGGGCAGCACTAAGTGGACCTGGATTTCAGATGCAAATCGCTGGCATTGACCGAGGCGACAAACCTCTAAATCTATGATTTATTTATCTACGTTCACACTTTCCGCGGGATTAATCTTAAATTGGGTTTAATACGTGAGATTTCTTTCAGTTTAAGCCTTCTATTTTTATGCAAAGGGCACTTCTGCTGAGAATGTTCTGCTATGAAACAATGCAAGCTTCAAGTATTATTGGTCTGGTGTCGGAAAATAATACATTCTCATTTACTGAAAGCCTGAGCCTAATACCCTACTTACTATTCTACACCTGCTTCAGATTTATATGCTAGCAATTTATTGAATCCAATGTCTATTTGAAATAGTCAGTGTGCTTGAACCCAGCTAGGAATGTAAATCAACCCAGACTTCCCTCAGATCTTGGTTTGAGATGACAGAGACATGGGCCACATGTTTTTCTCTGCTTATTATTTTACTGAAAGAAAGAAAATGTCAGGAAACAGGTGAGCAAGGCTATCGAAAGCTATTCTCGTCCAATCTTACTGTTTCTTTGTATATCGCGCCCATGAGGGATAAAAAATGAGTGGGACGAAAGAGAGAGAGAAAAAACATTTGCTTCTTTAATTATTCAAAGCATATGCAAGAAGATGTATTCACAAGATTGCAAGGTGTCTGCAGATGAATAAATGTCAAGTTCCCTCTATTTTATCTACCATTCATAAAGATCATAACACCTTGGATTCCATACCGGCACAATAAAATTTGTTGCTTTGTCTACGGTTCCAAGGTTTTTCATCTCCATTGTTCTAGGCAGCAGTTTATTCCATATGTTGAACATGTGTGATATCAGACTTCAAATTACCTTCTGCTAATATAAATACAATACATACCTCTCTCCACATAATTCCATACCACATGTGTAGCTTATACTGGTATCCAGGTTTACCTGGGTGGCTCAGTGGCGCAGCAGTAGAGCTGCTGTCTTACAGCGCAGAGACCCGTGTTCGATCCTGACCGCGGGAGCATGTCTGTACGGAGTTTGTACGTTCTCCCCGTGAACTGCGTGGGTTTCCTCCGAGATCTTCGGTCTCCTCCAACACTCGAAAGACGTACAGGTTTTTCGGTTAATTAGCTTGGTATAAATGTTTTTAAAAAATTGTCCCTTCTGTGTGTAGGACAGTGTTAATGTGCGGGGATCACTGGTCTGTGCAGACTCAGTGGGCCAAAGGGCCTGTTTCCACGCTGTAGCTCTAAACTAAACTAAACCTTTTATCATCCATCCATAACAGATTTGTTTTTCTCTTGGACAGATGCTGAAGTAACTCAGCGGGACCAGCAGCATCTCTGGAGAGAAGGAATGGGTGACGTTTCGGGTCGAGACCCTTCTTATCCGATTAGCAACAGTGCAAATTGAATGATAATAACCCCTAGTGTCCCCACCCCCATCCCCCCTCCCACTGTCTGCACCTTTCTTCCACCACCCCCACAACCTTCTTCCTTGCTCCTCCTTCTACCATTCGTCCCCCAACCCTCCCCACTCAGAGCCACCATTTTTCTTTTTTCTCCTCTCTTTCCCCTTTCCACTTCCCACTTCCACTTTTATCTCTCGCTGCGGCTTTGCATTTTACTCCTCCTTTTCTCTCCTCATCTGACACACTTTTGCCTCCTTTTCACCTGTAGCCACACCTCTATCTCCACCAGTTTGCCTATCAACAGCCCTCCCTCGCTTGTATCCACCTATCACTTGTGTAGGAAGGAACTGCAGATGCTGGTTTACACAGAAGATGGACACAGAATGATGGAGTAACTCAGCGGGTCAGGCAGCATCTCTGGAGAGAAGGAATGGGTGATGTTTCGGTTCGAGACCTGTCCTCAGTCCACCTATCACTTGCCAGGCTGTGTCCGCCCCCACCTCTGGGTTGTTATTTGTTACTTTCCCTATTTAAACAGAACGTGATGGTTTATGTGCAACCTGCTGGTATTATTCCAAGAAGGGGAGGATCTGGCTGACTGAGGCCTGCACCGTCTCCCAGGACAACCAGAATCACTCAGCTCCATAAACACAGCTGAAGCAGCACTTGGACAGCTGTCAGGGGCCTCGTGTGCCATAACATTGACCATACCTGCTGCAGCACGAACAATGTGTAGGAAGGAACTGCAGATGCTGGTTTAAACCAAAGATAGATACAAAAAGCTGGAGTAACTCAGCGGGCCAGGCAGCATCTCTGGAGAGAACGAATGGGCGACGTTTCAGGTCAAGACCTTTCTTCAGACTAGTCAGGGGAGAGGGAAACGAGAGATACAGACAGTGATGTCGAGAGATATAGAACAAATGAATGAAAGATTGCAAAAATGTAACGACGATAAAGAAAACAGCCCATTGTAAGTTGTTTGCTAGGTGAGAACGGGAACCTGGTGCAACTTGGGTGGGGGAGGGATGGAGAGAGAGGGAGGGCAGGGGTTACTTGAAGTTAGAGAAATCAAATTCATACCACTGTGTTGTAAAAAAGGAATTTTTTTGAAGAAGGGTCTGATGAAGGGTTTCGGCCCAAAACGTTGCCTATTTCCTTCGCTCCATAGATGCTGCTGCACCCGCTGAGTTTCTCCAGCATTTTTGTGTACCACTGTGTTGTAAGTTGCCCAAGTGAAATATGAGGTGCTGTTCCTCCTATTCCAACAATATGCAGATCCTTTTAGTGAACACCTTCGCTCAGTCCACCAAGGCCTACAGTACGTGAACTCCCGATTGCCAAACACGAACTCCCCTTCCCACTCCCACACCGACCTCTCTGTCCTGGGCCTCCTCCATTATCAGAGTGAGGCCAAATGTAATATAGAGGAACAGCATCTCATATTTTGCTTGGGCAGTTTATAATCCAACGATAAGAATATTGATATCTCTAACTAAAAGTAACTCCTGCATCCCTTCTCCCTCCGTCCCTACGAGTCATAATACTGGTTTCACTGTCATCCTGCTGAGTTTCACTGTTTGTATAACTTGTTATCACCTTCTCCACAGCCAACAGTGGACCATTGTGGGCTCCACCCACAATGATCATCATTGCTGGCTTTGATTTGTTGTTTGGCATTTCTTTCATTCATTAGTTCGATGCATCTTTTCCTATATCTCGATTCCCCCTCTCCCATAACTCTCAGTCTGAAGAAGGGTCTAGACCCAAATTATTACCTATTCCTTTTATCCAGAGATGCTGTCTGACCCAGTGAGTTATTCCGGAATGTTGTATCTGTCTTCAGAAAGTAACTATTGTCCGGTGTGATCAATGGTGTGTTCAGCTTATCATGCTGCCCATCTATCATGGTATGTCTGTTAAATGAGACAACTGATGAATCATGTGCGAAGATGGATGAAAATACACTGTTATTTTCATCAATAACAGATGTTATTTATGTTGTCAAGCTGGAAAGGGTACAGAGAAGATTTACAAGGATGTTGCCAGGACTAGAGGGTCTAACGTATAGGGAGAGGTTGAGTAGGCTGTGACTCTATTCCTTGGAGCGCAGGAGGATGAGGGGTGCTCTTATATTTCTTCTTAGGCCTCCTTTGGTCGTTGCTGACCATGGGTGTCTCCAGGGTGCTATTCCCTATATTGTGCTTGACTTTGTTTCATGTGGGGAGACTGGTGATCTTATAGAGGTGTATAAAATCATGAGAGGAATATATCAGGTAGATGCACAGAGTCTCTTGCCCAGAGTAGGTGGTTCGAGGACAGAAGTCATAGGTTTAAGGTGAAGAGAAGAAGATTTAATAGGAATCTGAGGGGTAACATTTTCATACAAAAGGTAGTGGGGGTATGGAACAAACTGCCTGAGGAGGTAGCTGATGCAGGGACTATCCCAAGATCTCAGAAATAGACAGGTACAAGGATAGAACAGGTTTGGAGGGATATAGACCAAGGTGGGACTAGTGTAGCTGGGACATGTTGACCAGTGTGGGTAAGTTGGGCCAAATGCCTGTTTCCACACTGTATCACTCTATGACTCTATCATCCACACACTTCCCAAAAGGAAGAGGGGGGGCCTCATTGAAACTTACCGAATAGTGAAAGGGCTGGATAGAGTTGTTATACGAGAATTTTGCCTGGAGAGTCTGTAACCCATAGCGCCGTGGTCATGTTTAAAGCCCATAGCGCTGTGGCCAGTAGCGCTATATTGAGAACCCATAGCGCTGCAGCCAACAGCTCTTTGTTTAAATTCCCAGCGTTAAGCCAACAGAGCTCTGTTTAAACCTTTGCATGCCAAACCGGCAGCACTGTGTGTATTACCTTTATGCGCCAAGTCTGTAGCGCTGTGTGTATTGATTTGTGCGCCATCTGTAGCGCTGTGTATTGCTTTTCACGCCAGCCGCGCCTGATAGCGTTTTGTTCCCAAAGGGGGGGCCTCACTCAGATGCAGTCCCCTGCCATTGGTTATGGTCTGAATTTGGCTATTGGCCAGGACTTACCGGCGGTTATTTCAACGGCTGATTTCTTACCTGTGTAAAGGCAGGCGCCAGGAAGCCAGGAGTTAGTTCTTGACCAGAGGGGTTCACCGACGGGCTGGGTTGTGATCAGTGCCGTGGACAGAGGCAGAGAGAGAGGGAGGTGTGCTGCTGTAAGGCGGGCCCCAAGTATTGTTTTTGTTCTCTTGCCAATAAATCTGATTTGCAACTTAACGGACGAGTGTGCCTTTAGTCAGATCCTTGAACCTGTTCCCATCATGTAACAAGAGTGGATGCGGTGAGGATGTTTCCACTAGTGGGGGAGTCTAGGGCCAGAGGCCATAGCCTCAGAATAAAAGGATGTACCTTTAGAAATGAGATGAGGAGGAATTTCTTTAGTCAGAGAGTGGTGAATCTGTGGAATTCATTGCAACAGACGGCTGTGGGGGCAGTCATTGGGTCTTTTTAAGGCGGAGATTGGCAGATTCTTGAGTAGTGCAGGTGTCAGAGGTTATGGGGAGAAGGCAGGAGACTGGGGTTGAGAAGGTATTCGGTGAACTTTAGTAACTTTGTCGATGCCAGAAACGTGGCGACTCTTGTGTACTGCCGAGGTGAGGTCTGCTGTATGATTTTACCGGGTTGTATGCAACACAGAGCATGTCACTGTACCTAGGTGCATGTGACAATGAAGTATCATTGAATTGAATCAGCACTCTGTGTCCTTTTGTGAAAACCAGCATTTGCAGTTCCTTGTTTCTACATATTACACTACTATTCAAGCTAAGTATTAAACCTCTCAATGTTTGTAAACTCCACTAAAATGCAATCTACTTTTTTAAAATATATATACACCCTAAAGCAATATATGGCAGGATTGTGTGTTTTAAAAGCAGAATACAAAATTAAAAGTTGCTTTGCAGTGGGTAGTCAAACATTTATCAGTACTAAAAGATAATCTAACATATTTTTTAAGGTATTGCTGCTCAGATGTAGTTGGCCAAATGTTTATTTTGTATTCACACAACACACTTACCCATTGCCAGCTTTGAGAGTAGGTTGACCCATAATTTAGGATGACAATTCAATGTTCTCTTTGGTTGAGACATTACATTTATGCTTGTAGACATGAAAGTTAGTAATGACTCCGCCCTGAATGACCGTCAGAATATTAAGCACGCAGTGATGTAGAAGATATCACCTTATGTCAGAGACCCGTATAAATTACAGATTAGGATGCATTCTATTGTACACAATAATCTTGACTTCTGATCTACCAAAGAAACTGGGACAAGACTAATTCCAAAGCTTTTTCGTCCTTTGCTGTTCAACAGACTTAATTAAATGGATGGAAATCTTCACAGTCTGCTCCATATTTTTTAATGAATACAATGAAAATATCTTCAGATAAACCTTACTTAAATTAGAAATGAATGTAAATTGCCACATGGAACCTAAGGCCGTGGAAGTGGGAGGAGAGGAGAGGACAACAGTGAAGGAGGGAGTGTAGCGTAGGTTCACGAGGTTAATTCCAGGGATGGCGGGACTGTCATATGTTGATAGAATGGAGCGGCTGGGCTTGTATACTCTGGAATTTAGAAAGATGAGAGGAGAAACATATAAGATTATTAAGGGTTTGGACATGCTAGAGGCAGGAAACATGTTCCCGATGTTGGGGGAGTCCAGAACCAGGGGCCACAGTTTAAGAATAAGGGGTAAAGCCATTTAGAATGGAGATGAGGAAACACTTTTTCACACAGAGGGTTGTGAATCTGTGGAATTCTCTGCCTCGGAAGGCAGTGGAGGCCAATTCTCTGGATGCGTTCGAGAGAGGTAGATAGAGCTCTTAAAGATAGCGGAGACAGGGGATATGGGGAGAAGGCAGGAATGGGGTACTGATTGTGGATGATCAGTCATGATCACTGGCTCGAAGGGCCGAATTGGTCTACTCCTGCACCTATTGTCTATTGTCTATTGGACAGCTTGTGGGGTCATTCACCACTATGAATTACTGCCTTACAACGCCAGAGACCCAGGTTCGGTCCTGACCTCAGATGCTTGTCTGTCTGGTGTCCTCCCACACTCCAAAGACGTACAGATTTGTAGGTTAATTGACTTGGTATACTTATAAATTGTCCCTAATGTGTGTAGGATATTGTTAGTGTGCGGGGATCGCTGGTCAGAGCAGACGCGGTGGGCCGAAGGGCCTGTTTCCATGCTGTATCTCTAAACTAAACTAAAGATGGAAAAGGGGGAAGATAATATGACATTAGCATGAAGATGTGGTGGTGACAACAGCTCAGAAGTGGCTGGTTCGTTCTTCGAACGTGAACTGTAATTTTGTGTGTGAACAGATTGAGATAGGAAGGGTGGACCAAAGGACAGCTTTTGGGGTCATTCACCAGTTTGCATCAGAGTGTTTACACAGCTCTTCCTTTTCCAGTTTGGTCACTGCTTTTGAAATGGGTTCAAATCAATGGAAACTATATACAGAAACAGATGGGAACATGTCAGAGAGGACCTCAGCAAGGACATCATACGTCAGCCAACTTTCTATTGATTGTGAAACCTTTTTGCCAACTAGTCACTGCCCTTGCACGAAAAAAGTGGTCATCAACTTTAAGGTCATCGACACCAAGCTACTATGGCAGACAATGGCAGATTGAAACTGAGTTGAGGCATTCTGACAAATTTAGTAATCCGATACATTAAAAAGGCATTCAGCAGTACTCCAGTTAATAATTGACCAGCCAGCTTGACTCGCATATGGCATTTGAAGAACTAGCCTCATTATGGCAGGAAAAATGTTCCCCATGTTGGGGGAGTCCAGAACCAGGGGTCAGAGTTTAAGAATAATGGGTTGGCCATTTAGCACTGAGATGAGGAAAAACATATTCACCCAGAGAGTTATGAATCTGTGGAATTGTCTGCCACAGAAGGCAGTGGAGGTCAACTCACTGGATGTTTACAAGAGAGACTTATGGGCCTGTCCCACTTAGGCAATTTTTCAGCAGACTGCCGGCGACTGTCAAATTCCTGGCAGTCGCCTGAAAAACGGCAACTGGAATGGAATGGGGACAGACACACACACACACACGCGCACGCGCACGCGCGCACGCACACACACACACACACACACACACACACACACACACACACACACACACACACACACACCCACACACACACACACACACACACACACACACACCCACACACCCACCCACCCACCCACACACACACACACCCACCCACCCCCACACACACACACACACACACACACACACACACACACACACACACACACACACACACACACACACACATACACACTCTGCTTCTTTCGCCATCCCGTTATGCAGGCGGAGGACAGGGCAAGCGGGGAGAGCGCTGTCTAAAAAATTCACATGGTGCAAAGCCAAGGTGAAACAGACACACACCGCGATGAACAGGAAGGTTGGCGCTATAAAAAGACGGCTAAACCACAGTGTATGGTAAGTCCTTTAAAAGAGGGGGAGAGGGGGGAGAAAGGGGGTGAAGGAGTGGAGACAACTTTTAAGAAGCCAGACATACACGGCTGTGAAGCTCGGCGGACATTTAACATTACCGGTCGGTTATCCTTGGTTCTGAAAACTACTGCTTACCTTTTTTTTCCCAATGAGCCAATTAAATTCACCGGTCAGCACCAGCTACAACCTACGAGAACCTCCGAGAACCTTCGACCTCCTGGCAACCCATTAGGACCTCCTGGCGACCCACCTAGGGCTCGAGAATTCTCGCTACTTTCCATGGCGGCTTAATTCTAGTCGCCGCTATAACAACATTTAAAAGACATTTGGACAGGTACATGGATAGGAAAGGTTTCGAGGGTACCAGCCAAAAGGGGAGAACCAGTGGATGTGTTGTATCTGGATTTCAGAAGGCTTTCGACAAGGTACCACATAAGAGATTAGGATACAAACTTAAATCACACGGTATTGGGGGTTCAGTATTGATGTGGATAGAGAACTGGCTGGCAAACAGGAAGCAAAGAGTAGGAGTAAACGGGTCCTTTTCACAATGGCAGGCAGTGACTAGTGGGGTACCGCAAGGCTCAGTGCTGGACCCCAGCTATTTACAATATATATTAATGATCTGGACGAGGGAATTGAAAGCAACATCTCCAAGTTTGCGGATGACACTAAGCTGGGGGGCAGTGTTAGCTGTGAGGAGGATGCTAGGAGACTGCAAGGTGACTTGGATAGGCTGGGTGAGTGGGCAAATGTTTGGCAGATGCAGTATAATGTGGATAAATGTGAGGTTATCCACTTTGGTGGCAAAAACGGGAAGGCAGACTATTATCTAAATGGTGGCCGATTAGGAAATGGGGAGATGCAGCGAGACCTGGGTGTCATGGTACACCAGTCATTGAAAGTAGGCATGCAGGTGCAGCAGGCAGTGAAGAAAGCGAATGGTATGTTGGCCTTCATAGCAAGAGGATTTGAGTATAGGAGCGGGGAGGTTCTACTGCAGTTGTACAGGGTCTTGGTGAGACCACACCTGGAGTATTGCATACAGTTTTGGTCTCCAAATCTGAGGAAGGACATTATAGCCATAGAGGGAGTGCAAAGAAGGTTCACCAGACTGATTCCTGGATGTCAGGACTTTCATATGAAGAAAGACTGGATAGACTTGGCTTATACTCGCTAGAATTTAGGAGATTGAGAGGGGATCTTATAGAAACGTACAAAATTCTTATGGGGTTGGACAGGCTAGATGCAGGAAGATTGTTCCCGATGTTGGGGAAGTCCAGGACAAGGGGTCACAGCTTAAGGATAAGGGGGAAATCCTTTAAGACCGAGATGAGGAAAAACTTTTTCACACAGAGAGTGGTGAATCTCTGAACTCTCTGCCACAGAGGGTAGTTGAGGCCAGTTCATTGGCTATATTTAAGAGGGAGTTAGATGTGGCCCTTGTGGCTAAAGGGATCAGGGGGTATGGAGAGAAGGCAGGTACGGGATACTGAGTTGGATGATCAGCCATGATCATATTGAATGGCGGTGCAGGCTCGAAGGGCCGAATGGCCTACTCCTGCACCTATTTTCTATGTATCTATGTATCTATGTAAAAGCATGCAGGTGGGACAGCATGGACAAGTTGGCTCAAAGGGCCTATTTCCATGCTGTATGACTCTTATGAGTTTTAATTATAAAGATTGCAATTTTATTGCCCACCATTAGTTTGAGTGTAAATGTATACCCCATAAAATCTTTGTACATATAATCAAAACCCTGGGACATTCTATTTAACAGAACTTTTTCCCTGAAATTAATTAGTGCTATAAGCACTCAATCAGGGCAAATGAAATTCAAAATAAAACCTTTAGATGCTGAAAATCTGAAATCAAAACAGAAAACATTCAGCAGGTCAGGCCGCATGTGTGGTGTAAGGGTTTTTGAATGGTCTGGGGAAGGGTCCCAATCTGAAACGTCACCGATCCATGTTCTCCAGATATGTGGGTTGAACGGCTGACACACTCCAGCACTTTGCGTCTTTTTTTAAAAAGCAGCTCATTCTTTCTATGTGAAACATTAACTCTTCCCAAAAGATTCAGCCTGATCTGCCGAATATTTGCAGTATTTTTCTGTTTTGCTCCATTATGCAGCATCGGGGGTATCACAGTTTGAGTTTAGTTTATTGTCGCGTGTGTGCAGTGGAAAGCTTTTGTTGCGTGCTAACCATTCAGAAAGACAATATATGATTACAATTGAGTCATTCGTAGTGCATAGATACATGATAAAGGGAGTAATGCGAATATCGTTTAGTGCAAGAAAAAGCCAGTAAAGTCCGATCAAAGATAGTCCAAGGGTCTCCAATAAAGTAGATAGCAGTTCAGGACTGCTGCACAGTTGCCTAAGAACAACTGGGAAGACACTGTCCATAAATCTGGAGGTGTGCGTTTTCACACTTCTATAGCTTTTGCCCGATGGGAGAGGTAGTGGCCACGGTGCGACTCGTCCTTGATTATGCTGCTGCCCTTGCCGAGGCAGCGTGAGGTATAAATGGAGTCAATGGAAGGGAAGATAGACCAAAAACGTTGGTCTTAGCAGAACAGGCAGCATCTCTGGAGAGAAGGATTGGGTGACGTTTCAGGTCGAGAGCCTTCTTCAGTGGAAGGTAGGTTGGTTTGTGTGATGTTCTGGGCTGCGTCCACAATCTGTAATTTGTTGTGGTCTTGGATGGAGCTGTTCCCAATCCATGCTGTCATGCATCCCGATACAAATGCTTTCCACGGTGCATCTGTAGAAGCTGGTGAGAGTTGTTGGGGACATGTCGAGTTTACGAAGCCATCTAAGGAAGGAGTGGCGTTGTTGTGCCTTCTCGGTCGTTGTTTCAATATGGTTGGTCCAGGAGAAGTTGTTGGTGATATTTACTCCTCGGAATTTGAAGCTTTCAACCATCTCTACTTCGTTGCCAACATTGCAAACCGGGACATGTGTACCCCTTTAGCTTCCAGAGGTCGAACACAGTGTGGTGACTGTGGTCGCCATTTAGTAACCCAGCAGTTCCAATCTCACAACAGCAAGCTGACAAATTCATTATGTTGTCAATCTGGCAATGACGGATTAATGCTTAATTCTAGAAAAGAGTTTAGTGCTGTGATTACTTTTTTGCTGCCAGTATTCCAATGAACATAGATCATAGGTAAAATAAACATAGGTAAAATGAATGCATTATGATAGCAAATATAGAGCACACACAATGCTGTGGGGTGATTATTCCCACAGATGATACATTTGCTTGTACATTCACAATCAATTTTCAGCAACATTTCCTGCTACTCAAATGTAATGAAATTAACTTATTTTAATCATGCTGTCATCATTTATTCATTCAATGAACTGTATTTCATGCGTGTTACAATTAATTACATTTTAATCAAGACTATCAACATGCTTTTATAAATGAAACATATCGTGCACATAAAACACAGCATTATATTTTAATTATCAGCATTAACATGCAATTCCCAATGAAACATTTATCTTCCCTATTTTATTGCATGCTGCTAAATGAAAAAACAGACAGTCCCATAATGTGTGAGAGTCTAATTAAAACATTGAGAAATAGAGGAGGTATAATGTTAGGAAGCCTGATTTGATATTGGGGCTCCTACAAAGACAGTGGATAGAATCAGAAAGTCACAGAGCAGAGAGAAGCATTGAGCCATTGTCTCTATGATGAACAAATTGAAGCTATATAAGAAATTCCCCATTTCTGTCCCTGGCCTCAAGACATTTCACTAATTCATATTCTCATCTCAGATGTCTTTTAAATGTAATGAAGATTTCTGCCTCCAATACCGTTTCTTGCTGTGAATCCCATATCCCCACTATACTTCAGCTAAAAATATTTTTGTACAACATTCCCCTGAACTTCCTTTAATTATGTCTCCATCCCTGATCTTCAAACCCAGGATCGATCCTGACTACACGGAGTTTTCACGTTCTCCCCGTGACCGCGTGGGTTTCCTCCGGGTGCCTTGGTTTCTTCCCACATTCCAAAGACGTGCAGGTTTGTAGGTTAATTGGCTTTTGTAAATTGCCCCTCGTATGTAGGATGCGAAATTGGGATAACATGGAATTAGTGTACGGGTGATCGATGGTTGGCATGGACTGCTGAGCTGAAGGGCCTGTTTCCACGCTGTAACTCTATACTTTAAAACTTCTTGCTCACTCACTCTAGCTTCTTGTGATTTTGTACAGCATACTTAAATCTTCCCGTGGTGTTCTTTGCTTCAAATAAAAATATTTACCAATCTAGCAATCTCCCCTCAAATAAAAATATTTACCAATCAAGCAATCTCCCCTCCCATTTCATTTCATTTTATGTTGAGTTGAGTTTGGTTGAGTTCAGTTTATTGTCACGTGTACCGAGGTACAGTGAAAAGCTTTTGTTGCGTGTTAACCAGCCAGCGGAAAGACAATACATGATTCCAATCTAGTCATCCACAGTGCAAAGATCAGAATCAGAATCACACTTTATTCGCCAAGTATGTTTTGCAACATACGAGGAATTTCATTGGCCAGGTCAGTCATACAGTTAAAAGCAACAAATCACTCAAAAACATTTTAACATGAACATCCACCACAGTGACTCCTACACATTCCTCACTGTGATGGAAGGCGAAATAAAGTTCAAGTCTTTCCCCTTAGTACTTCCTCGGTCGGGGGCCACGAGCCCTCTGTTGACGAAACGATCTTGACTCCCGCAGCCGGCGGTGTTTGGGCCCTCCGCATCGAGGCGTTCAGCTCCTGCAATCAGGGGAATGTCAGCTCCCCGGGCGATCAAACCTCGCGTCGGGATTGGTTGAACCTTCCACGGCGTTGGAGCTCCCGACTAGCCTCACACGAGACTGCGAGCCCTTGATGGTAAGTCCACGGTGGTCACGGTGGGAGAGATCCCAGGCAAAGGATCCGCTCCGATGTTAAGTCTGCGCCCCGCAGCG
The DNA here is from genome assembly GCA_038087875.1 of Malacoraja senta. NCBI lineage: Eukaryota > Metazoa > Chordata > Chondrichthyes > Rajiformes > Rajidae > Malacoraja > Malacoraja senta. The sequence continues at coordinate 94,467 of JAXLNO010000761.1, read as the reverse complement.
GGGCTCACGACAGTCCGTGGAGACCTCCAGCTCCATCGATGGTAGCCCAGAGAATGTGATCCGAAAAATAATCACAATTCCGGGAAGTTAGGAACTTGGAAAAAAGTTTCCCCCAATCCCCTCCCCTCTCCCCCCACATAAAACAAACCGAAGAACATTAAAACAAACTTTTAACAAACTAAAAAATAAGAAAAAGAAAGAAGAAAATTAAACGAACAGACTGCCGGCAGGGCTGCCATCTCCCCGGCGCCCCTGGTGGTCTTTATGATGCATGATAAAGATACAATTGGCCACTCCAAATGAGTAGGTTAACCTATGATGAGCGTTTGTCGGCACTGGAGTTTAGAAGAATGAAGGGGGACCTCATTGAAACATACAGAACAGTGAAAGGCTTGGATAGAGTGGACTTGGAGAGGATGTTTCCACTCGTGGGAGAGTCTAGGAAAAGAGGTCATAGCCTCAGAATTAAAGGACATTCTTTTAGGAAGGAGATGAGGAGAAAGTCAGAGAAAGGCAGAGATAGATAGATTCTTGATTAGTACAGGTGTCAAAGGTTATGGGGAGAAGGCAGGAGAGTGGGGTTAGGAGGGAGAGATAGATCAGCCATGATTGAATGGCGGAGTAGACTTGATGGGCTGAATGGCCTTATTCTACTATTCCTATGACCTTGTGACCTTATAAAGGGAATAACATGAATAAAACGTTGGGAGGTGGTTGTCATTGGCAAAGTCAGCATGTATTGCTGATGCCTATTTGTCCATGGGAAAGTGATTGAGAGTTGCCTGCAGTCTTTATGATGAAGGTGGCTTGGATTTACACCCAGTGACCATGAAGGAAGCATAGTAGACTTCCAAGTCAGAACTGTGTGTGATTTGGAGAGGAAGCTGCAGATTGATGGTGTTCCCAATTGCCAGTATCCACACCCTTCTTGGGGGTAGAGGTTATATACAAGATATATTGTTGGAGTAGCCTAGACAAGTAATTAAAGTTTACCTCGTTGAAAGTGCACTATGTAGATACTGTGCGCTGGTACTGTAAGGAATGATTTTTTACAGTGGTGGTTGAGGCACCAATCGAACAGGCTGCTTTGACTAAGTGGACACAAAGTGCTAGTAGTCAGCACCCCTCTGCCACTGACTTTCTGAACCATAGACCACAATCAGTGGGGAGAGGCAACAAAACACCTTCCACGATAATTCTCAGCACCGGTGTCTCTCCAGGCTGAAATGTTTTAGTTTTAGTTTCAGTTTTAGGGATACAGCGCAGAAACAGGCCCGGCAGCCCACTGGGTCCATGCCGACCCGCATATTAACACTATCCTACACACACTCGGGACAAATTTGATATTTACTAAATCAATTAACCTACTAACCTGTACGTCTTTGGAATGTGGGAGGAAACTGAAGATCTCGGAGAAAACCCACGCAGGTCACAGGGGGGATGTACAAACTCCATACAGACAGCGCCCTTAGTCGGGATTGAACCCAGGTCTCTGGCGCTGCAAGCGCTGTAAGGCAGCAACTCTACTGCTGCGCCACCGTGCCGCCTTCTCCAATTGGTGCCAAAACCTGCCGACTGTTGCGTATAGACTCACTGGGCTGTTCCTATGCAAAAAAGAGTTTCACTGTTCATTGGTACATGTGATAATAGCGGAACCAATGAACCAGTGTTTGAGGTTGCTTCCCAGTCCCTTACTGTGCTCCCTATCTCATGATGGTGCAGCCAGATTCTGCTCTAGCTCCATTTACAAGTTTGCGAATCTCAAATAATGATGAGATGGAGTACAAGAAGGAGATAGAGAGCTTTGTAACATGGTATCAATACAACCACCTCGCCCTCAAAGTCAACAAAACTACTGAACGGTCCTCCCGTATGTTAGGGTGTAGTCCCAATCTTCCGATCTACCTCAGACCTTTTTCCGTACCTGTATTGTGCTAATGCTGTAACACTATATTCTGCACTTTGGCATTTTTTTCTTTTTGCACTACATGTTGTACTTGTGGAAACAAGGAATGGCAGATGCTGGTTTAGAAAGCAGACACCAAATGCTGGAGTAACTCAAAGGGTTAGACGGCTGAGTCTGAAGAGACATCTGAAACATCACCTATACATGTTCTCCAGAGATGCTGCCTGACCCGCAGAGTTACTCCAACACTTTGTGTCTTTTGTTGTACTTGTGTATGGCCTAATTATACTCATATATTGTATGCTTTGATTTTACTGGATAGCATGCACACAAAAGGCCAGCATAGTGGCGCAGAGGCGCAGGACGAGGACGGACTACATGGAGTGAGGACCCCGCTGCCGAGGAAAATAACAATGGCGTGGGGGTGACCGCCATGAGGGGGGCGGGCGGGGAGGGGGATTACAAAGAGGGACCTGGTGCGGATACTGTGGGAATTTTGTAACTTGGTCAGCGTCCTTATATGGCGACCATTTGCACACTTTGGGTATGCAAGCAAAGAATTTCACTGTGACTTGTCACATGTGACAATAAAGTATTCATTCATTCATTACAGACACAGAGACCTGGCTTCGATCCTGACTACAGGTGCTGCCTGTACGGAGTTTGTACGTTCTCCCTGTGTTTTCTCCGAGTGCTTCGGTTTCCTCCCACATTCCAAAGACATGCAGGTTTGTAGATTAACAGGCTTCTGTAAATTGTACCTTATGGGCCTGTCCCACTTAGGCGATTTTTTGTGGCGACTACAGGCGACTGCCGCAAAATTTTGAACTTGTTGAAAATTTTTCGGCGATAGTGGGGACAATTTTTGCTGTCGTAGGTTGACGTAAGTTGACATAGGTGTTATCGTAGGTTGTCGTAGGTGCTGTCGTCAGATGTCATAGGTGAATTCCATTAAAACAAGTCCCTGGCAGTCGCCTAAGTGGGACAGGCCCATTAGTGTGTAGGATAAAACTAGTGGATCGCTGTTCGGCGCGGATCCACTAGTTCCATGCTGTATCTCTAAAACTAAAAAAGCTTTTCACCGTTTCTCGGTACAAGTGACAGTAATAAACCAATCCTAAAACCAACTCACCAGGCCTAGTATCCCTCATTGCTTTTCAATTTACCGCGCCTCTGTTTCCTGCACTCCTTTTAAGCTCACGTTTCCTGCAATCAGCATCCTGTTTCCTGTGTTCCTTTCACTCACCTTGTTATTTCCCTGGTTCCTGGAAAGGCTTGGATAGAGTGGATGTGGAGAGGATGTTTCCACTCGTGGGAGAGTTTAGAATTAGAGGTCATAGCCTCAGAATTAAAGGACTTTCTTTTGGGAAGATGAGGAGGAATTTTCTTCAGTCAGAGGGTGGCGAATCTGTGGAATTCTTTGCCACAGAAGGCTGTGGAGGCTGTCAATGGATATTTTTAAGGCAGAGATAGATAAATTCTTCATTAGTTCGGGTGTCAGAGGTTATGGGGAGAAGGCAGGAGAATGGGGTTAGGAGGAAGAGATAGATCAGCCATGATTGAATGGCGGAGTAGAATTGATGGACCGAATGGCCTAATTCTGCTCTCATCACTAATGACCTTATGATCTTTTCATCCCACTGGGTCCCTGTTTCAATCCAGCAGTAAGATCGAGGCCCTAATATTTCCCTTTGTTGATGCATGTCAGGAATCCTCCAGCAATACTAGCAGCACATGTGACAAAGCTTTAAAATGAACAGGGCGAATGAAATATTGATCATAAAATCATTTAAAAAACGAGCACGTGAAGAATAAATGCATCTAATGGATCTTTATAAGCTTTTCCCTGGAGCCTGTGGTTGGCTTATTTGCAATTATTTGCTCATTTATTCTGATATGCTGTCAAATATCTAGCCAGGATCTAATTTGTAGACAGTGCTCTGAGTTCATGTCTCAGATTTCCAACGAGCTATTAACTTATATTTGTATTAACCAAACCTTTAACCCCACTACAGAGATGTCATAATAACATTGTTCATGTATTACATCTGTCCACTGATGGTCATGTGGTATCGTTGGAGCCTTGAGTCAGAAGTCTGCAACTTCCACGTAATTAGCCACGATGGCAAAATCTACCGTCGCTCCCTGTGGGGCACAGGCACGATCTGACTGCACCGCTGGAAGCTGAGGAGAGGAGTTCATCCCAGCGCCGCAACCCACATGCTGAAGCAATCCGCTCATCGCCACGATGTCAAGTCGAGGTTATTGTCAAATGCACAAATACAGTGAGGTGCAGGAACTGTGAAAATCTTACTTGCAGCAGCATCACGGCCACATAGACCTATACTAACACGCAAAAACATAAATCAAATGAGTCAAGATACTTGCAGCAGCACAACAGCATATGTTAACATAGAACTGTCATATATATATATATATAACAGTTCTATGTTAACATATTCTAATAACATATGTTAACTATGTTAACATATTCTAACATATATGGGAAGCAGGAGAATGGGGTTAGAAGAGATAGATCAGTCACGATTGAATGGCGGAGTAGACTTGATGGGGATAGATAGATAGATAGATAGATAGATAGATAGATAGATAGATAGATAGATAGATAGATAGATAGATAGATAGATAGATAGACAGATAGACAGATAGACAGATAGATAGATAGACAGATAGACAGATAGACAGATAGACAGATAGACAGATAGACAGATAGACAGATAGATAGATAAATAGACAAGGGAAGGAACAAAGGGAGACCCAGTGTGGGGGGACTGCCGTGAGGGGGGGGGGTCGTGGAGGGAGACCAAATGGTAGACTGGAGCCCTTTGTTACTTTGTAACTTTGTCAGTGCCCTTTATGGGCGACTATTTGCATACCTTGGGTATGCAAGCAAAATATTTCACTGTGACTTGTCACATGTGACAATAAAGTATTCAATTCAATAAAAACAAACAATAATAGTGCAAAAGGACAAATGCAATTCCCTGTAAGTCTGTAGTTCAGAGATTATTTGCAGGTTGTAGTGTTTAATAACCTGATGGCTGTAGGGGAGAAATTGTTCCTAAAGCTGGATGTTACCGTTTTCAGGCTCCCATATCTTCTTCCTGATGGCAGAAATGAAATGAATTGTGTGGCTTCGGTGATGCGGGTCTCTGACGATGCTGGCTGCCTTTTTGAGGCAGTGACTTGTGTAATTCCCGGGCAACTTCCTGCCCTGTTTCTGTGCTTCAAAAAAATCAAGAAATGTGTGATCTAAAAACTATTGATCCCCGCATTGAAAATACTCAACAATTGAACAACCCCACAACCATCTGAATAGGGAATTAAAAAAATTAGCAAACATTAGCCAAATAAATATTTCCTCGTCTCTGGGCGGCATGTGGCGCAGCGGTAGAGTTGCTGCCTTACAGCACCAGAGACGCGGGTTCAATCTTGACAATGGGTGCTGTCTGTACGGAGTTTGTATGTTCTCCCCGTGATCTGTGTGAGTTTTCTCTGAGAGCTCCGGTTTCCTCCCACATTCCAAAGACGTAGGGTTTGAAGGTTAATTAACATAGAAACATAGAAACATAGAAAATAGGTGCAGGAGGAGGCCATTCGGCCCTTCGAGCCAGCACCGCCATTCATTGTGATCATGGCTGATCGTCCCCAATCAATAACCTGTGCCTGCCTTCTCCCCATATCCCTTGATTCCACTAGCCCCTAGAGCTCTATCTAACTCTCTCTTAAATCCATCCAGTGATTTGGCCTCCACTGCCCTCTGTGGCAGGGAATTCCACAAATTCACAACTCTCTGGGTGAAAACGTTTTTTCTCACCTCAGTCTTAAATGGCCTCCCCTTTTTCCTAAGACTGTGGCCCCTGGTTCTGGACTCGCCCAACATTGGGAACATTTTTTCCTGCATCTAGCTTGTCCAGTCCTTTTATAATTTTACATGTAATTTATATTATAATTGGCTTTGGTAAAATTGTAAATTGTCCCTAGTATGTGTAGGATAGTGCCAGCGTGTGGGGACCACTGGTCAGCGCGGACTCGGTGGGCCGAAGGGCCTGTTTCCTGGCTGCATCTCTAAAAATTCTTTTAAAAAAAACTAAATGGCTGACCCTCCATCCTGAGAGCATGCTCCTAGCTGTGGGGAAACAGTTTCTCAGCAACTACCCATCCATGCAGTTTGAAATCTTACATTCCTCTAAACTCTACTACATTTATTCAATCACTTCTCATAGATTGGCCTTCAATTTAGGAATTAAACTAGAAATTTTCACACTGTAGGCAAGTATATCTGCACATGCGTACGATCATAAGATCATAAGTGATAGGTATAGAATTAGGCCATTTGGCCCATCAAGTCTGCACTGCTGTTCAATCATGGCTGATCTATCTCTCCCTCCTAACCCCATTCACATGCCTTCTCCCCATAACCTCTGATACCCATATGTGGACTTAATTGCAGATAATGCACTTGGTAGATTCTTGTAGCATCCATACACAAATGCAATCTGACTTCAACTTTCATGTACGCCAATTACCTTGTTACAAAGGCCAACGATGCCTGCCTTCCTCATTGATTGCTTTCCCTGTATGTCGACTTTCCGCTCTTTAATTGATTGATTGATTGATTGAAAGATTGAAATGTACAGCATGGAAACAGGCCCTTCGACCCACTGAGTCCACGCTAACCATCGAGCAACCTATCACGCTAGTTCTACTTTATCCTAGTTTGGCATCCACTCCCTACACACTACTGGCAGTCTCAGAGGCCAAGTAACCAACAACCAACCCTGCACGTCTTTGGAATGTTGGAGGAAACCGGAGCATCCCGTAGCAAACCCGCAGTCTCAGGAAGATCGATCAAACTCCACACAATACAGCACCCAGGGTCAGGATGGAAGCCAGGTCTCTGGTGCCGTGAGACAGCAACTCTACCAGCTGCACCATTATGCTGCCCTTCAGCCAACACAGCAGGCCATGTGTCTGATAAAGGATCTCAACCCGAAACGTCCCTCATTCCTTCACTCCAGAGATGCTGCCTGACCCGTTGAGTTTTGCCAGCTTTCTTGTGTAAACCAGCATCTGCAGTTCCTTCCCACACAAGCCAACCACTTGCTCGCATCTACAGTGCGGTGTCGATGAACGGTGGTGTGATATTCCGTGTCTAGCCGACTTGGCAGCACTGTGAAAGGAAGTTGTGTTTTACAGAGGAGCCTATCTTTGAGTTATGCCAGACAGCATCTCTGGAGAAATGCTGTCTGAATGGATTCTGAAGAAGGGTCTCGACCCGAAACATCACCTATGCCATTTCTCCAGAGATGCTGTCTGACCCGCTGAATTACCCCAGCATTTTGTGTCCATCTTCAGTGTAAACCAGCATCTGCAGTTCCTTCCTGCACGTTCAGTAATATGCCATAAGTTGCAACTTAACCTATAGCCCAAATGTCTCTATTTTTAGTGCAGCCAGTTAATTCATCAACTTCCCAGTGGACGACTGGAATCAGCATGTCAGGAAGCTGCAATTTCACAGAGCAGCTGAATTGCCTCAGGTGCACGGGGTCACAAATTGAATCTATTTGTCCATCAATGCTTCCTTCATCAATCACATTGCGTGTCCCTTGGAGAGGATTACGCTGGTTCAATGCCTGCCGCACAAGGGCCAAGCAACATCAGATCATGGAACATAGTGCTCTCCTTCCTGGAGACTTCCACAACGCCTTTACTCACTTTAAACTTTTTAGACTTTACAGAGATACGGCGCGGAAACAGGCCCTTTGGCCCACCGAGCCCGCGCCGATCGGCGATCACCCCATACACTAACACTATCCCACAAACTAGGGACCATTTACAATCTTTACCGAAGCCTATAAACTTGCAAACCTGTATTTATTTGGAAAGTGGGAGGAAACTGGAGCACCCAAAGAAAACCCACGCAAGTCACGGGGAGAATGTACAAACTCCGTACAGACAGCACCCGTAGTCAGGATCAAACCAGGGTCTCTGGCGCTGTAGGGCAGCAACTCTACCGGTACGACACTGTGCTGCCCCTCTTTTCAAAAGGCCGACTACCGCTTTCCACTCTGAATGTTAGTATTTACTGTAGGTAGTTCCTATGAGACCAAAACTATTCTCTACAGTTATTGCTGTGGTGACAATGCATGTTCCTGAAATACCAGGCAGCCACTATTATAAGTTTGAGTTTAGTTTATTGTCACATATACCGAGGTACAGTGAAAAGCTTTTGTGTGCTAACCAGTCAGCGGAAAGACAATACATGATTACAATTCAAGCCGTTCACAATGTGCAGATATACGATAAAGGGAATAACATGAATAGAAGAATAGAAAAATAGACATAGAAAATAGTTGCAGGAGGAAGCCATTCGGCCCTTCGAGCTAGCACTGCCATTCAATATGATCATGGCTGATCATCTAAAATCAGTACCCCATTCCTGCTTTTTCCCCATATCCCTTGATTCTATTAGCCCGAAGAGCTAAATCTAACTCCCTCTTGAAAACGTCCAGTGAATCGGCCTCCATTGCCTTCTGTGGCAGAGAATTCCACAGATTCAAAACTCTCTGGGTGAAAACGTTTTTTCTCATCTCAGTCCTAAATGGCCTACACCTTATTCTTAAACTGTGACCCCTGGTTCTGGACTCTCCAGACATGGGGAACATTTATCCTGCATCCAGCCTGTCCAATCCCTTAAGAATTTTATATGTTTCTATAAGATTCCCTCTCATCCTTCTAAATTCCAGTGAGTACAAGCCCAGTCGACCCATCCGTTCCTCATATGTCAGTCCCGCCATCCCGGGAATTAACCTAGTGAACCTACGCTGCACTCCCTCAATAGCAAGAATGTCCTTTCTCAAATTAGGAGACCAAAACTGCACACAATACTCCAGATGTGGTCTCACTAGGGCTCTGTACAGCTGCAGTAGGACCTCCTTGCTCCTATTCTAAAATCCTCTCGCAATGAAGGCCAACATGCAATTAGCTTTGGTAGACAAAAATGCTGGAGAAACTCAGCGGGTGAGGCAGCATCTACGGAGCGAAGGAAATAGGTAACGTTTCGGGTCGAAACCCTTCATTAGCTTTCTTCACTGCCTGCTGTACCTGCATGCTTACTTTCAGTGACTGATGTAAAAGCACACCCAGGTCTCGTTGCACCTCCTCTTTTTCTAATCTGACACCACTCAGATAATAATCTTGTTCTTGTTCTTGTCACCTTCTTGTTCTTGTCACCAAAGTGGATAACCTCACATTTATCCACATTATACTGCATCTGCCCACTCACCCAACCTACCCAAGTCACCCTGCATCCTCATGGCATCCTCATCGTAGCTCACACTGCCACCCAGCTTTGTGCCATCCACAAACTTGGAGATGTCACATTTAATTCCCTCATCTAAATCGCTAATATATCCCCAAATTCAAGCTATCCCCAGTTCTCCCAGTGAGCCAGCAATGATCTAGTGCTGAGCTACATCTTCCCACCGTTTGGTCCTCATTGCCTCTCAGACCAATGCCACAGGTCATCACTAATAAGTGGGGAATGCCGTGGCAGTGTAGGCCAGACTGCACCGGGGGGGGGGGTTTAGGTTCAGGTTTACCATTGTCAGCTGGACTGAGGTAGTTTAGTTTAATTTAAAATAGAATAACGCTTAGTGCAAGATTAAGTCCGATCAAAGTCCGAGTGTCTCCAATGAGATATATAGCAGCTCAGGACTGCTTGTTGGTAGGATGGCTCATTGCTTAATTATAATTATCCCCTTCATAAATTAAAGATTCTGCATTAGGTTACTAAATCAAGGACTGGAGATCAACAATTTAGCCTAGAGTGTAGGAAGGAACTGCAGATGCTGGGTTACTCTGAAGAAAGACACAAAAAGCTGGAGTCACAAGGTCATAAGGTCATAAGTGATAGGAGTAGAATTAGGCCATTCAGCCCATCAAGTCTACCATTCAATCATGGCTGATCTATCTCTCCCTCCTAATCCCATTCTCCTGCCTTCTCTCCATAACCTCTGACACCCGGACTAATCAAGAATCTATCTATCTCTGCCTTAAAAATATCCACTGACCTGGCCTCCACAGCCTTCTGTGGAACCCATTGCTTCCTCTATTCTGCCCCCTGCATGAATAATCCTGCCCTATGATTCCTCTTCCCTGCAATTGTGTTGTGTTTGGACATCTAGTAGCAATTCTACTGAAGTGGAGATTCCAGACTGCCAAGCCAGGAATGGGTGAGGGGAGGGACGCCAGTTCGCTGGGCGATCCAGATGTCCACGGTAGGCAATGGCTGGAGGCCCTGCAGCAGCCTGGGGCTTGCCTGGATCGGGCACCGCTCATAAGACCTAGAGTGTGGACTGGACTTTGAAAATGGTGCCAAAACTTGGCAACTCTTGCATGTGGTCGCAGTGGACTATTTCTGTACACTTTGCTAATCGGTGCGTAGGTATGGCAATATTTTACTGAACTCTATGCAAAAAAAGAATTTCACTGTGCGTATGCACATGTGACAGTAAAGTACCTTTGACCATTGACCTTTGACCATTGGCCTTTCAGATGAATCAAAGCCAAAGGGAACAGATTAATTTCAGATCAGTCTCTGAAGACTAATCTCTCTCAATGTCAGCAAGACAAAGGAGATAGTGATCAACTTCAGGAAGCTAAGTGGTACACATACGCCAGTTTGCATTGACGCCGCCGAAGTAGAGATGGTTGAAAGCTTCAAGTTCCTAGGAGTAAATATCACCAACAATTTATATTGAAGCAACGACCAAGAAAGCACACTCTACTTCCTTAGAATGCTTAGGAAGTTCGACATGTCCCCACCAACTCTCACTAACGTATGCAGATGCGCCGTAGAAAACATTTCATTGGGATGCATCACAGCATGGTTTGGCAATAGCTCCTTTCAAGACAGCTAGAAATTGCAGAGAATTGTGGACGCAGCCTAGACCATCACGCAAACCAACCTCCTTTCGATTGACTCCATTTACACCTCAAGCTACCTCGACAAAGCCACCAGCTTAATTAAGGCAGTGTTGCATCCCGGTCACTCCCTCTTCACCCCTCTTCCATCAGGCAAAAGGTATAGAAGTGTGACAACGCACACCTCCAGATTCAGGGACTGTTTCTTCCCAGCTGTTATCAGGCAACTGAACCATCCTACCAACAACTAGAGAGCTACTATCTACCTCATTGGAGACCCTCGGACTATCTTTGATCAGACTTTACTGGACTTTATCTTGCACTAAACATTTTTCACGTTATTCCCTTTATCATGTATCGGTATGGTTCTATTATAATCACATATTGTCTTTCCGCTGACTGGTTAGCACGCAACAAAAGCTTTTCATTGTACCTCGGTACACGTGACAATAAACTAAACTCAACTCAACCAATTGCTCGGACTTATCCCGGATCACAAAGTGCTCAGTGACCATCAATTGCTATACGATTCTACGGCTTGGAATCCGTAACGCTGTGGCACTCGTTGTCAGGAGGTTACGACTTAGACTCCACAATTTGGGCTTGGGCAAATTTCCCTTGGGCACAGAAGGCAAATCTGGCAGTCTCATTGTGTCAATGGCTGTAATAATTAGCAGCAGTGATTAAGCAATCACAGTTCAGCCTGGCTGGCCAGATGTGGCACGGGGAGATGCCCTCTATGCTGGGACATTCACCATAGTGCACCCTGACGATTCCAGCGTCTTGAGTCGAAAGTTTAATTGCTAGCATTATAAAAAGAACGTTACTTCCAGTAACAGTAATTTGATTCGGATATAAATCTGACGTTTGCTGGATCTCTCTTCCCTGAAGTATAATCCGTCAGAGGCAAAAGAAAAAAGAACCTTCAATTAACATTTGGAATCGTTTTTTTTGGACATGAGCCATCCCATATGGTTATCCTACACAAGTTTGTACTGTTACTTAATGTTGTGCTTCACTGCTCCACGCGGATGTACTGTATGAATCCCTCTGTAATTTATGGTACAGATGCCACACAGTGTCATTGTGAAGTCAGTTTCCGAGACGATTTCTTGATGGATTTCGTCTCCCGTGTCTCATTTATTGCCAGACATTGCAGTTAATGTGGATAGATTTGATTCGGCTTGCGGCTGAACTGATGTTAAGGCCTGGCCAAATTGCAACTGTGCAGCAAGTCGTATGAGGGATGGCTCACTTTGAATCAGCCTTTCTCAACCATTCAATCTGACTAAGTCAAAATCAATAGGCCCCATGTCAATACGGTTCGCGGCAGTGAGTTGTGAAAGAGCCGAGACACAAAGGCAAAGAGGTTCAAAATGCTGGAGTAACTCAGCGGCACAGGCAGCATCTCTGGGGAGAAGGAATGGGTGACGTTTCGGATCGAGACCCTTCTTCAGTGTCAGGGGGACACAGAGATATGGAAGGGGGCGGTGTGAAAACGAGACATCAAAGGGGATGACGTTCAAGGAAAATGTCGAATAGATCAGTGTTAGCTAGGGGAGGGTGACAACGAGGCACACAAAGATAAAATTTAATCAGGTGGACAGTCAAACTGGTCGGAGAACTAGGATGGGGGAGGGATGGAGAGAGAGGGAAAGTAAGGGTTACTTGACATTAGAATAGATCATTGGAGCTTTCACGTTAACAGCCTGCACAGGAGAAACAACATTATGACTCCAATTAAACACAAGAAACAAGTCCACCATTTATTTTTTGGTGAAAATCACATTCGGTTTATGAGGAAAGTTTCTTTTTTGGTCTGTGTCTATATTTAAGAAACAGATTGTAAGTCACAGTGGGATTACTTTGCAGAATTGCATTCAAATTATTTCTTAAACTTCAGATGTGAGAAATATTAACTTCAACTCTGATATGATGTCATGAAATCATAGAGTGATATAGTGTGGAAACAGGCCCTTCAGCCCAACTTGTCCACGCCAACCAACATGTCACATCTACACTAGTCCCATCCGCCTGCGTTTGGCCCATATCCCTCTCAACCTGTCCTATCTATGTAGCTGTCCAAATGTTTCTTAAATGTTGCAATAGTCCCTGCCTCAACTACCTCCTCCAGCAGCTCGTTCCATACACCCACCAACCTTTGTGTGAAAAAGATACCCCTCAGGTTCCTAGTAAATCTTTCCCCCCTCACCTTAAACCTATGTCCTCTGGTTCTTGATTCCCCTACTCTGGGCAAGAGTACCTGATCGAAGTACCAGATCTGTGCATCTACTAAATCTATTCCTCCCAAGATTCTGTTCATGCATATGATTAGTAAAGAAAACTGCTGGTAATTGTAGTCGAGCTTCAAAGTTCCAGAAGCTAATTTTATTTAAGCTCAATAGTTCAGATGAAGTTGAACCTCCACCACTTCTTCTGCATTTTTACAGTTTGTTCAAAATTATAAAAATGGGTTTGCCATGCGAAGTCGTGTGACATGTGTGAAAACCCTAATAACAACAGTGTTAAAGAAGGAACTGTAGATGCTGGAAAATCGAAGGTAGACAAAAGTGCTGGAGAAACTCAGCGGGTGCAGCAGCATCTATGGAGCGAAGGAAATAGGCAACGTTTCGGGCCGAAACCCTTCTTCAGACTGATCATCGAAGGTTGACAAAAGTGCTGGAGAAATTCAGCGGGTGCAGCAGCATCTATGGAGCGAAGGAAATAGGCAACGTTTCGGGCCGAAACCCTTCTTCAGACTGATCATCGAAGGTTGACAAAAGTGCTGGAGAAACTCAGCGGGTGCAGCAGCATCTATGGAGCGAAGGAAATAGGCAACGTTTCGGCCCGAAACGTTGCCTATTTCCTTCGCTCCATAGATGCTGCTGCACCCGCTGAGTTTCTCCAGCACTTTTGTCTACCTAATAATAACAGTTTTCCACCCAATTTTGTGGTGAACCTCCAAGACATTAGGTAACAGAAACAAGGAACTGCAAGTGCTGGTTTACATAAAAGGAAGCACAGTGATGGGGTAACTCAGCGGGTCAGCCAGCATCTCTCGTTAACATGGATAGGACGTTTTGGGTCAGGACCCGTTCTTCTGACTTTCTACATTTTGACTGTTCCACTGCGAAATCTCCTCAAGATATCCCTACTTTGAAGAGGTTCTCCAGTACAAAGAAGGATCCTGACCTGAAATGTGTCGGAAGGAACTGCAGATGCTGGTTTAAACCAAAGATAGACACAAAAAGCTGAAGTAACTCAACGGGTCAGACAGCATCTCTGGAGAAAAGGAAAAGTTGATGTTTAGGGTCGAGACCCTTCGTCAGATTTACGGATCTCAACCCAAAACGTTACCTATTCCTTCTCTCCAGAGATGGATGCTGCCTGACCCGCTGAGTTACGCTGCGGACTTTAAATGTCCTATCCATGTTCTCCAAAAATTCTGCCTGGCCCATTGAGTTACTCCAGCACTTTGTGTACCACCAAGTCAACAAGCTGATCACTGGATATTGCATGTATACCAGAAGGAGCTATTCTCAATTCATAACCAATAGTAATGATGTTACGTAATAGAGTCATAGAGTGATACTGTGTGGCAACAGGCCCTACGGCCCAACTTGCCCACACCGGCCAACATGTCTCAGCTACACTAGTCCCACTTGCCTGCGTTTGGTCCGTATCCCTCCAAACCCGTCTTATCCATGTACCTGTCTAACTGTTTCTTTTATTTGGGGATAGTCCCAGCCTCAACTACATCCTCTGGCAGCTTGTTCCATACACCCACCATCCTTTGTGTGAAAAGGTTACCCCTCAGATTCCTATTAAATCGTTTCCCCTTCACCTTGAACCTATGTCCTCTGGTTCTCAATTCCCCTACTCTGGGCAAGAGACTCTAGGCATCTACCCGATCTATTCCTCTCATGATTTTGTACACCTCTATAAGGTGATGATAAAGTTACATGCGGTAGGTGTCTCGAAAGTTGCTCAGTGTTTACATAGGAACATGGGAACTTGTTAGCTAGCCTAGCCCATTGAGCTTATCCATCCTTCAATCAGGTTGTGGCTAACATGCTGTCCAATTCCATGCACCAGTTTCTTCCTTCATTGCCCTTAACATCTTCATTTAACACAAGTCTGCCCATTGCAGAATTAACATTGGTGTGTATTTACGGAAGACAATTCCAGATTCCTATCACATTTTGCACTTAGAAGTGTTTCTTGCTTCTAATATTTAGGTAACACCCCTGTCCCCATATCCCTTGATTCTGTTAGCACTAAGAGTTAAATCTAACTCTCTCTTGAACTCTCTCTCTCTTTGGGACAGTTCTAATCAGTTCCCCTTAATACATTAAAAAAACGTCAATTAAATCATACCATGATTTTCTAAATTCTAGGACACACAACCTCAAATAATATAATCCCTCTTTCTGTTCATAGATCAGGCAACATGTTGGAATATACACCGCACTGCCTCCAGCCCCAATACTCCCAAAGATATGGTGCCCAGAATCACTCCTTGATTTAACCTGATGGAATCAAGGCATGGACCACTTTCGAAATGGGGAGAGGATTCAGAAAACGGAGGTGCAAAGAAACTTGGGAGAGCTGGTGCAGGATTCTCAAAACATTAATTTGCAGGTTAAGTCGGTAGTAAGGAAGGTACACAAAAAGTCAGCATCAAAGGTTAAAGGTAGGAAGCAGAAGAATAGGGTTGAGAGGGTGAAAATGGATCAGCCATGATTGAATGGCAGAGTAGACACAGTGGGCAGAATGGCCTAATTCTGCACCTATGCCTTATGGTCTCATGGTCTTTATACTTAAGAGATACAGTGTGAAAACAGGCCGTTCGGCCCTTTGGCCCTCCGAGTTCATGCCGGCCAGCGCTCAGCCTGTACACCAGCACGATCTTACACACTGGGGACAATTTCTAATTTACAGAAGCTATTTAACCGACAAACCTGTACGTCTTTGGAGTGTGGGAGGACCCAGAGAAAGTGTGAGAGCACCCAGAGAAAACCCATGTGGTCATAGGGAGAACGTGCAAACTCCATACAGGCAGCACCCGTAGTCAGGATCGAACCCTGGTCTCTGGTGCTCTAAAGCAGCAACTCACCCATTTTGGTCACATCTTCAAAAACTCAGACTCAATCCCACTTGCAAATTCGTACTGAATATCCCTAATCACCCCTGTCCATCTAAATGCATGTATATCTTATCACTCAGAATACTCTCTCATAACTTTCTGGCCATAGATGTTAGATTCACTGACCTGTGGTTCCCAGGCTTTTCCTTGCAGCTCTTCTTAAATAGAGGCACAACATTTGCCATCCTTCAGTCTTCTGACACCTCCCCCATACTTAATGATGACTCATAAACCTCAACCAGGATACTTGCAATTTCCTCTCCAGCTTCCCACACTGTCCTTGGATACATCTCATCAGGCCTGTGTTTCAAGAGTGTTTGTATTATCTTATGTCCCAAAACAGAAGAATGAAATTCTTACTTCCAGCAGCACAACAGAACATGTAAACATAGTTCTCTGTAAACAATGTAATGAACTAAATAAATGTCAGTATATATTTCAGTATATGTAATATGACTGAAAAAGGATCGAACCTGAAGAAGGGTCTTGATCCGAAATTTCACCCATTCCTTCTCTCCAGAGATGCTGACTGTCCCGCTGAGTTACTCCAGCATTTTGTGTCTACCTTCTATATATATACTAGACTAAGTGGGACCCGTTGGGTCCCTTGTTCACACGGGAGGGCTGGTCCCAAAACACAATATTCCACCTCTCCACCATTTCCAATATTGGTGGCCAGTGTGAGGGGGGGGGAGGGGTTCTGGAGCGCTAGTATGGGTGTTGTGGGCTGAATGGACTGGTTTCCAGAGGGACAGTCTGGACATTGTGGGCCAAATGGATTATTGGGGTGGCAGCTCAGTCACTCAAGCCTGATGTGCTGGCAGCTCACTCATGGCTGGTGGGCTGGCAGCTCACTCACGGCTATTCCTTGAAATTCCATTTCAAGCAGGGTGCAAGACTACCAAATTCAAATGCAGTTTCTTACCACTTCAAGCAGGGTGCAAGGCCACCGAATTCAAGTGCAGTTTCATACCACTTCAAGCAGGGTGCAAGGCCACCGAATTCAAGTGCAGTTTCATACCACTTCAAGCAGGGTGCAAGACCAACGAATTCAAGTGCAGTTTCCTACCACTTCAAACAGGGTGCAAGGCCACCAAATTCAAGTGCAGTTTCCTACCACTTCAAACAGGGTGCAAGGCCACCAAACTCAAGTGCAGTTTCCTACCACTTCAAGCAGGGTGCAGGGCCACCAAACTCAAGTGCAGTTTCCTACCACTTCAAGCAAGGTGCAAGGCCACCAAGTTCAAATGCAGTTTCATGCCATTTCAAGCAGGGTGCAAGGCCACCAAATTCAAGTGCAGTTTCATGCCACTTCAAGCAGGGTGCAAGGCCACCAAATTCAAGTGCAGTTTCATGCCACTTCAAGCAGGGTGCAAGGCCACCAAATTCAAGTGCATTTTCATGCCACTTCAAGCATGGTGCAAGGCCACCAAATGCAAGTGCAGTTTCATACCATTTCAAGCAGGGTGAAACCACCATAAAACCACACAAAACACCACACTCACAGTTCAGTAGACATTCAGTGTGTTCAGTTGATTCACAGCTCAGACAGAGGTGTGTGTGTGTGTGTGTGTGTGTGTGTGTGTGTGTGTGTGTGTGTGTGTGTGTGTGTGTGTGTGTGTGTGTGTGTGTGTGTGTGTGTGTGTGTATGTGTGTGTGCGTGTGTGTGTGTGTGTGTGTGTGTGTGTGCGTGTGCGTGTGCGTGTGCGTGTGCATGTGCGTGTGTGTGTGTGTGTTGTTTTTTTTTTGCCATCATATGCTTTAGGACTTTCAGCATCTCCTCGACCATAATACTGATGCCCTGAAGCCACTTTCATTGACTACAAGTTCCCCAGTCCTCATGTCTTTCTCAACGGTGAAAACAGAGACTGAAAACAGACATGAAGATTTAGGAACATGGACAAATGTAATGGTAATGCCTTGAGGACAGTCCATCAAGGGGGTGTTAGATGTCACGAGAAGTATACAGATAGGTAAATCTCCCAGGCCTGATCAGATATATCCTAGGACACTGTGGGAAGCTAGAGAAGAAATTGCAGCTATCCTGACTGAGATGTATAAATCATCGTTAGATACAGCTGGGGGCTGAATGACTGGAGGGTAGCAAATATTGCGCCTCTGTTTAAGAAGGGCTGCAAAGAAAAACCTGTGAACTGTAGACCAGCAAGTCAGAAATTCAGCATCTCTTTAGTGACTCTTGCAAACTACTACAGGCACACCATAGAAAACATACTGTCAGATAGGTTCACAGCTCGGTTTGGGAGTAGCACAAGACATTGCAGAGAGTTGTTGATGTAGCCCAGTCTATCACACAGACCAGACTCTCCACCACTGACTCCATGGTAAAGCAGCCAACATAATCAAATGCTTGTCCCATCCCAGTCATTCCTTCTTCGACCCGTTCCCGTCAGGCAGAAGAAACAGAAGATTGAAAGCGCGCACCACCAGCCAGAGCAACAGCTTCTTCCTTTCTGTTATCAGCCTTCTGAACGGTCCTTTCAGAAACTATGGTGCTGTCCAATTCACCTCTATCCCATTGTAGACATTGGACCTTATCTCTAGAACTGATGCGCTACAATGCTGAGAACTATATTCTGCTCTCAACATCTTCCCCTTTGCTCTACCTCTCGTTACTTGAGTTTTAATTGATTGCATCTGTACAGTATTTTCTGTACGATTGGGTAGCATGCAAAGCAAAGCTTTTCACTGTACCACAGTGCACGTAACAATAATAAACCTAATTCTTAGGTTCGTGCAAATGCTTCTGATGGGTTATTGTAAAGTTTTTGGGATGAATATTCATCCTCCGGCGTATGGATCAGATGCATACTGTAATAAAATATGAGCAATGAATTCCATTTCGAGAATTGACTTCCATTAACTTCAATGTGATGGTGCTAAATCATCTAAAGCAACACTGACACTAGAAATAGAATTTCCAGAGGAAATGACCGTCTTTTTTTGTGTGGAAAGGAACTGCAGATGCTGGTTAATACCGAAGATAGACGCAAAGTGCTGGAGTAATTTAACGAGTCAGACATCAACATTCCTGGAAAAAAAGTATGGGTGACGTTTCGGGTGAGAACCCTCCCTCAGACTGAAGAAGTCTGAAGAATGAATGAATAAATGAATGAATGAATGTTTATTGGCCAAGTATTCACATACAAGGAATTTGCCTTGGTGCTCCACCCACAAGTGACAACAACATACAGTGACAGTTAGAAATGACACATAAAACATTAAACATTAATAGTAAAACATTATTGATTAAACATGTGAATTAAATAAAATACCAGAGCTAAAGGAGGCTACAGATTTTTGGTTATTGAGTAGAGCTACTACTCGAGGAAAAATATCAGTTTTTATGTCTGGCTGTGGCAGCTTTGACAGTCTGGAGTCGCCTTTCAGAGGGAAGTGATTAAAAGAGTTTGTGGCCAGGGTGAGAGGGGTCAGAGATGATCTTACCCGCTCGCTTCCTGGCTCTTGCAGTGTACAGTTCGTCAATGGAGGGAAGGTTGCAGCCAATAACCTTCTCAGCTGATCGGACGATTCGTAACCCGAAATGTCACCCATCCTTTTTCCTCCAGAGATGCTGCCTGACCCGCTGAGTTACTCCAGCACTTTGTGTCCATCTTCCTTTTGTGTCTATCTTGGATCTTAATAGTGTCACTCCCACGTCGTAATGTACAGCTATTTAGGCTTCCCATGTGAACATTGGGCAATTTGAACGAAACAGTGCGTCTCTTGCTCTGTGTTTCTCTGTGCTATGTTAGTCCAAACCACTGCCAATCACCTCTTTGAACAGCTGAGAAAGCAGAACCGTGTGAACAGACGGATCAAGAAGTTAACAACCACCACTAATCTCCACGACTGTCACAACAGCACCGCTGATAGAATTTTCCACCTTCCAGAGAGATAAACCATTAACCTTGCAATCCCTGCACTACAACCTTAAGGAAGCGTTAAGGTTTGCACTTGGCAGGGGGTCTGAAGGTGTTAACAAACACTTGCAAATATCTCAGCTGTTTGCTAAATAGGAAAGTTGAAGTTTGTTGTCAACTGACTGAACACAAAATGCAAACAGTTGGATAAATGCAACAGTTAAGATTGAGTAACCCAGGTAGGACAGGCAGCATCTTCTCGATGAAAAGACCCTTCTCGACCTGAAACGTCACCCATTCCTTCTCTCCAGAGATGCTGCCTGTCCCGCTGAGTTACTCCAGCATTTTGTGTCTATCTTCGGTGTAAACCAGCATCTGCAGTTACTTCCTACACAGTTAAAATTGATTGAGTGAATTGACGGAAAGGTACAGCATGGAAACAGGCCCTTCGGCCCACTGAGTCCAAGCTGACCATTGATCATCCGTTCACACTAGTTCTATGTAGAAACAGGAACTGCAGATGCTGATTTACAAAAAAAAGGACACAAAGTGCTGGAGTAACTCATCGGGTCAGGCAGCATCTCTGGAGAACATGGATAGGTGACGTTTTCGTTGGGACCATCTAAAGAAAGGTTTGGACTCGAAACGTCACCTGTCCATGTTCACCAGAAATACTGATTTTTTTTCTCGTGTGCAAATTTGCCATCACATTACAATAGTGACTAGAATATATTTATCGGTTGTAAAATGCTTTGGAGCATTCTCAGATAGAGGACATTTATGGTCTGAAGATAGGTCTCGACCCAAAACATCACCTATTCCTTCTCTCCAGAGATGCTGCCTGACCCGCTGAGTTACTTCAGCTTTTTGTGTCTCTGTTTGGTTTAAACCAGCATCTGCAGTTCCTTCCTCCACAAGTGTGCCTTCAATGTCTCTTCTTAAACGCGTTGGCGTTAATAAATATGCTTGAAGGGTAGAGATTGGTAAATGTCTAATTCTGAGCCCACTTCCATTAAACTCCCAACTCTGTAGAGCAGCAATTAACATTTTCCCTGCCCCTCTCCATGATGTTCTCACCTGGCCACCATGAGATTCTGCACTTTTCATTCCTCGTGGAACAATTACATCCAAGCCTTACAGCATCATTTCACACTGACAATCATTCAGCCCCAAATGGGACCAATTCTCAGCATTTGCTGAATAACTCAGCGTGGACTAAAGCTTCCACCAAGGATGCTCCAATATGCTGCCGGACCAATCTGAGATTGTGATTAAATGATAAATGAAAAATGATAAAATCACGCGTGAACTTAAATCGTGTTAGGAAGGAACTGCAAACGCTGGTTTATACTGAAGATAGACACAAAGTGTCAAGAGTCAAGGGTCAAGAGTGTTTTATTGTCATAATTCTCAGAATTGAACAATTAAATTCTTACTTGCTGCAGAACAACAGAATATGTGAACATGGTACACTGTAAACAATACAATAAACGAGAGGGAAAAAATGAACTGGACAGGTACATGGATAGTACACAAAAATGCTGGAGAAACTCAGCGGGTGCAGCAGCATCTATGGAGCGAAGGAAATAGGCAACGTTTCGGGCCGAAACCCTTCTTCAGACATGGATAGGATAGGTTTAGAAGGGCCAAATGCATTTATTATAAAGTATATGTACACACACACCCAAACAGTAGTGGTGCAAAAAGACAAAGCCAATGCCCTTAGATCTCTGAAGCTCAGTGCTGGCATAACTTATTGGGTCAGGCAGCATCTGGAGAAAACGGATGGCTGACGTTTTGGGCCAGAACCCTTCTGCAGACTGAAAATAAAGTGGGGCATGGGGTTGGGCGGGAGGGAGGAATCATGTTTATTTAATAAAAGAGCTGTGGAAAGGTCAAGGAAAAGGAAGCACTCGTTAGAGCTAGAGAATTACCACATTGTTATTCAAAAAGACAGTCCGTTCTTAATCCTTTGCAAGACTCACATCAGCCTTTCATTCCCTGAGGACAGCACAACTCATTTACAAGATGTGTATCATTATGTAAATATAACTTAATGATTTAGCCATATATCCAATTACTCTTTATTGGATTTCTCAATGTGCAAATTTCTTGCAGTTTTTTAAAATATTTCAACTGTGGGCCCAATCAACAAAATAACTTTATTATGAAGTGTCCAAACCCAAACCGTCGCCCATCCATGTTCTCCGGAGATGCTTCCTGACTCGCTGAGTTATTCCAAAACAGTGTATTATTTTTGTAAACCAGCATACATAGAGTCATAGAGCATGGAAACAGGCCTTCCAGTCTCTCTTGCCCACGCCAACCAACACGCCCCATCTACACTTGTCCCAACTGCCTGCATTTGGCCCATGTCCATCGAAACCATTCCTATCCATATACTGTACCTGTCCAAATGTTTTTTAAACATTGTGATAGTACCTGTCTCATCAACCTCCTCTGGCAGTTTTTTCCATACACATTTGTGAAAAAAATTGCCCCTCAGGTTCCTATTAAATCTTCACCTCTCCCCTCACCTTAAACCTCTGTTCTCTGATTCTGGATTCTCCTTCCCCAGGCATTTACCTGATCCATTCCTCTCGTGATCTTATTCATCTCTATACGATCACCTCTAATTTTCCTGCGCTCTAAGGAATAAAGTCCTAGCCTGCTCAACCTCTCCCTATAACTCAGGCCCTCAAGTCCTGGCCACATCCTCATAAATCTTCTCTGCACGCTTTCGAATATAGCAACATCTTTCCGATAACAGGGTAACCAGAACCGAACACAGTACTCCAAACACTGTTCCTTGTTTCTTTGTTAAATATAAAGGGCTTTTGAACAGACTATGTTTGTGAAAGGGACTACTGAAGAAGAGTCTCGACCCAAAACGTCACCTATTCCTTTGCTCCATAGATGCTGTCTCACCCGCTGAGTTTCCCCAGCATTTTTGTCTACCTTCATTTTTTTCCAGCATCTGCAGTTCTTTCTTAAACGTAAAATAAAGACTTTCATCTACCCTTTATATTCAATATAATTTCCAAGATGCCAGAAGCCTTTGGCCCACCGAGTCCGTGCTGACCAGCCATCCCTGCACACTAGCACTATCTTACAAGCACAAGGTACAATTTACAATTATACCAAGCCAATTAACCTACAAACCTGTAGATCTTTGGAGTGTGGGAGGAAATCGGAACTCCCAGAGAAAACCCACGCAGTTCACGGGGAGAACGTACAAACTCCTTACAGACAGCACCCGTAGTCAGGATCGAACCCGGGTCTCTGGCGCTGTAAGGCAGCAATTCTACCGCTGAGCCACCATGCAGCCCATTAAACGTTTCCTTTTCTCCAGAGATGCTGTCTGGCCCGCTGAGTTACTCCAGCTTTTTGTGTCAATTTTAAGCAAATTAAGTGTATTAATGAATTATAATGGGCTTCTCTAAAGTGCAATGACTGGAGGCATGATTCAACCTTGCAACAACTGGTGTCATGCGGGTGTCCATGACACACTGGTCAACCTGAGGAGCACCTTCAGCAACAGACTGGTTCCACCAAGTTGCAGTACAGAACGCCACAGGAGATCCTTTTTCCCAGTGGCTATCAAACTGTGCAACTCCTCCCCCTTCTGTCGTGGGGTAGACTGACCCCTCCCCACCTCTCCCCAATCTTTGCACATCCCCAATCCTTTCCACTCGCCACTTTAATTTCATGTTTCATATATCTTGCGTTTTATGACTGTTGACAGATCAATTTCCCTCCTGGGATCAATAAAGTTCTATCGTATCGTATCGTATCGTATCATAGAACTTTATTTAGCCCAGGAGGGAAACTGGCCAGTATGTCTGAATTGAAGGATGTTAAAAGATCCTCTTGAATTTACAGTAGATCAAGGCTTCTATTTGCCATAGGATTTCCCCCATGATATGTGGCTGGGGTCTGATTCATCAGTAGGATTGCAGAAAGGATTTGTTAGTCCTTGAGCCAGATTTGCATTTCAATGACAGACCCCAGGATGTCATTGACAGACCCCAGGATGTCATTTCCCAATCTAATCACACCAAGGGAAAAGTTTCACATAATTGGTGTCCTTGCATGTCAATTCCTTTTATTCAGATAGCATAATTGTCTGAAATTGCGCCCTTCTTATGCAAATACCACATTTGTTCAAGTTCACAGCAAGTCATAGGAAAGAGAAACACAAAGTGCTGGAGTAACTCAGCAGCGTCTCTGGGGGACGAAGATTAGTGACGTTCCGGGTCAGGACTCAGACTGATTGTAGCAGGGGGGAGGAAGCTGGAAACAAGGTAGGGGTGGGACAAAGCCTGACGAGGGTTAATAGATAGACACAAACTGCTGGAGTAACTCAGAGGGAGAGGCAGTATCTCTGGAGAGAAGGAATGGGCGACATTTCTGGCCGAGACTGTTCTTTAGACCCAACCCGAAACGTCACTCATTCCTTCTTTCCAGCGGTGCTGCCTGTCCCGCTGAATTACTCCAGCATTTTGTGTCTATCTTTGGTTTAAACCAGCATCTGCAGTTACTTCCAACACAAGTTAGGTAGATATAGATGGGTGAAGATAGTGGCATTTAAGTGGATTTTGGATACATGTATATCCTTGGTGAGACCACACCTGGAGTATTGCATACAGTTTTGGTCTCCTAATCTGAGGAAAGACATTCTTGCCATAGAGGGAGTACAGAGAAGGTTCACCAGACTGATTCCTGGGATGTCAGGACTTTCATATGAAGAAAGACTGGATAGACTCGGCTTGTACTCGCTAGAATTTAGAAGATTGAGGGGGGATCTAATAGAAACTTACAAAATTCTTGAGGGGTTGGACAGGCTAGATGCAGGAAGATTGTTCCCGATGTTGGGGAAGTCCAGAACAAGGGTTCACAGTTTAAGGATAAGGGGGAAGTCTTTTAGGACCAAGATGAGAAAAAAAAATGTCACACAGAGAGTGGTGAATCTCTGGAATTCTCTGCCACAGAAGGTAGTTGAGGCCAGTTCATTGGCTATATTTAAGAGGGAGTTAGATGTGGCCCTTGTGGCTAAGGGGATCAGGGGGTATGAAGAGGGCAAGCACGGGATACTGAGTTGGATGATCAGCCATGATCATATTGAATGGCGGTGCAGGCTCGAAGGGCCGAATGGCCTACTCCTGCACCTATTTTCTATGTTTCTATGTTTCTATGCAATGAATGGAGGGATATGTATCACATGCAAGGAAAGGAGATTAATTTCACTTTGTATTACGTTCAGCATGGACATTGTGGACCAAATGTCCAGTTACTGCTGTACTGTCTATGTTCTATGTTTTCTACGTAATGCTCTGAATTCAACCATCTTTTGGTGCTGGTATTGGTTTATTATTGTCATGTGCATTGAGATGCAGTGAAAAACTTAGTTTGCGAGCTACACCAAAAGACACAAAGTGCTGAAGTAACTCAGCAGGTCAGGCAGCATCTCTGAAGAACATGGAGAGGTGACGTTTCAGGTCGAGAATAGACAATAGACAATAGACAATAGGTGCAGGAGTAGGCCATTCGGCCTTTCGAGCCAGCACCGCCATTTAATGTGATCATGGCTGATCATCCCCAATCAGTACCCCGTTCCTGCCTTCTCCCCATATCCCCTGACTCCGCTAATTTTAAGAGCCCTATCTAGCTCTCTCTTGAAAGAATCCAGAGAACCTGCCTCCACCACCCTCTGAGGCAGAGAATTTCACAGACTCACTACTCTCTGTGAGAAAAAGTGTTTCCTCGTCTCCGTTCTAAATACAATACAATACAATACAATACAATACCATTTATTGTCATTTGAACCTCAAATGAAGTTCAAACAAAATTTGGTTTCTGCAGTCAAACAAAACAAAACAGTTCCTACACGACACACAAACAATTCAATCCACAGAAAAACATCCATCACAGTGAATCTCCTCCTCACTGTGGTGGAAGGCAAAGTCTTTTCTCTCCCCTGCACCATCCTTCTCCCGATGTTGAAGCCCCAGGCGGGCAATGATAAGTCCCACGGCCGTTGAGGCCACGCCGGGCGGTGTATGGCCTCGCTCCGGGCCCAAAAGTCACCAAGTTGGAGCCCCCGGCGGGCGCTGAAATGGCTTACTCCTTATTCTTAAACTGTGGACCCTGGTTCTAGACTCCCCCAATATCGGGAACATGTTTCCTGCCTCTAGCGTGTCCAAACCCTTAAAGGCCTGTCTCACGAGTCTGCGGTCATTGGCGGCGAAACAGGAAGAATCTGCCGCCATAGACCGCACACTCGTGAGAAGATACAATTCCGGGGCCGTGCGGCGGTGTTCCCAACACCGCACGGTGCTAAAATAAAACTGACAATGTTGAAAACTATATACTCACCGCACAACCTCCACCAGTGATGCACGAGTGCGGCACAGCCGCCCGCACGGGCCGCCGCCAGTGTGGCTCGAGTGCCGTGCGTCAAACCTCCACTGCCACAGCCTCCGCCAGTGAGGCACGTGCCTCCGCCAGTGAGGCACGTGTGCGGCACGGCCGCAGGCACAGCCACCACTACAGCGCCGCGATCAGGACGGCGTACGGTCCCCGCTACCGGCGACGCCGCGCTTCACCGCCGATGACCACAAACAGGTAAGACAGAGCCTTTAACAATCTTATATGTTTCAATGAAATATCCTCTCATCCTTCTAAACTCCAGAATGTACAAGCCCAGCCGCTCCATTCTCTCAGCATATGACAGTCCCGCCATCCCGGGAATTAACCTTGTAAACCTACGCTGCACTCCCTCAATAGCAAGAATGTCCTTCCTCAAATTAGGGGATCAAAACTGCACACAAATACTCCAGGTGTGGTCTCACTAGGGCTCTGTACAACTGCAGAAGGACCTCTTTGCTCCTATATTCGATTCCTCTTGTTATAAAGGCCAACATGCCATTCGCTTTCTTCACTGCCTGCTGTACCTGCATGCTTACTTTCATAGACTGATGTACAAGGGCCCCCAGATCCCGTTGTACCTCCCCTTTTCCCAACTAGACGCCATTTAGATAGTAATCTGCCTTTCTGTTTTTGCTACCAAAGTGGATAACCTCACATTTATCCGCATTAAACTTCATCTGCCATGCATCTGCCCACTCCCCCAACCTGTCCAAGTCACCCTGCATTCTCATAGCATACTCCTCACAGTTCACACTGCCACCCAGCTTTGTGTCAGCTGCAAATTTGCTAATGTTACTTTGAATCCCTTCATCCAAATCATTCATGTATATTGTAAATAGCTGCAGTCCCAGCACCGAGCCTTGCGGTACCCCACTAGTTACTGCCTGCCACTCTGAAAGGGACCGGTTAATCCCTACTCTTTCTTTCCTGTCTGCCAACCAATTTTCTATCCATGTCAGCACTCTACCCCCAATAACATGTACCCTAATTTTGCCCACTAATCTCCTATGTGGGACCTTATCAAATGCTTTCTGAAAGTCCAGGTACACTATATCCACTGGCTCTCGCTTGTCTGTTTTCCTAGTTACATCTTCAAAAAATTCCAGAAGATTAGTCAAGCATGATTTCCCCTTCGTAAATCCATGCTGACTCGGACTGATCCTGTTACTGCTATCCAATTTGTGCGGCTATTTCATCTTTTATAATTGACTCCAGTATCTTCCCCACCACCAATGTCAGGCTAACTGGTCTATAATTCCCTGTTTTCTCTCTCCCACCTTTCTTAAAAAGTGGGATAATATTAGCTACCCTCCAATCCACAGGAACTGATCCTGAATCTATAGAATATTGGACATTTATCTTCTTCAGATCTTCAGAGAACCTTCTTCAGATCTTATAGAAGGTAGACAAAAATGCTGGAGAAACTCAGCGGGTGAGGCAGCATCTATGGAGCGAAGGAAATAGGCAACGTTTCGGGTCAAAACCCTTCTTCAGACCCACAGAGGGGGGCAGTGAGAGAGGAGGTCGTTAAACTGTCTTTGGAGGGAGGAGGAGAACTTCTTCAAAGTAGACATACCTTGAGGAGATTTCGCAGTGGAGTAGACAAAATGTTCAAGAAGGAACTGCAGATGCTGGAAAATCGAAGGTAGACAAAAATGCTGGAGAAACTCAGCGGGTGAGGCAGCATCTATGGAGCGAAGGAAAAAGGCAACGTTTCAGGTGGAAACCCTTCTTCAGATCTTATAGATGTGTATTTGTCCCTGCTATACTGACTTGAGAGCACTGACGATGCTTTGTTTCAATTGGAGGACACTGGTATATTCTATTGTAGAACATAATCCATGTGTAGGAATGTATTGGTTGCATTCATGTCTATCGACAACAAAACTCTATGTACTGTTAATACTTGTTGGCAATAACATCTGTCAAAAGTCATTCAGATGTTTTGGACTATCACTGCAACATTATTTTGAGACAGCAGCACATCTTGAAACTGTCAAACTATTACATGGGAGCATCAGGATCATGGCTACATTTACCACCGTACATGTTATCAATAACCAGCTTTTTCTTATTCGTCAATAAGCATAACTGATTAATAAATATCTCAAGAATGCAAGAAGCATGAATAGGCCTTTCAGTTGTTCCACCATTCACTTCGATCGTGGTTTACCTATCACCTCACCTCCACCTACCACCACCAACCCCATAACCTTAGATACCACTAATATCCAGAGGATCCGGCTTGGGTCACCGCCGTGAGGGAGGGGGAAGAACAATGGATAATGGAGGATCTGGTGTGGGTGGACCACCGTGGGAGGGGGGCGGGGAAAACAAAGGGGGACCAGGCATGGGGGTACTTTGTAACTTTGTCAGCGCCCTTAATGGGCGACTATTTGCACTCCTTGGGTATGCAAGCAAAGAATTCATCGTGACTTGTCACATGTGACAATAAAGTATTCATTCATTCATTCATTCATATTCAAAAATCTTTGTCTTGAATATGTTCAGTGCCAGAACATCCACAGTCTTCTCAGATACAGATTTCCAAAGATTCAAGTCAAAAATCTTTATTTGTCCTATGCATCAGATATGAATCAGAACAATAAAATTCCCCCGAAACGTCACCCATTCCTTCTCTCCAGAGATGCTTCATGTCCCGCTGAGTTACTCCAACTTTCTGTGTCTATCTTCGGTTTAAACCAGCATCTGCAGTTCCCTCCTACACAATGAAATTCTTACTTGCTGCAGCTTCACAGGCACATGAGTCACAATAACTACAATCGCAGTTTAACAACTGCAAAAATAAGTATCCAATCAATTATCCATGATTCCAAGTAAACGACCATGACAGTGCAAAACCAAAGTATGGAGAGCAAGCATAGGAGTGCAAAGCCGGGAGTGGTTTTGGTGCTGAGGTAAGGTTATGATTAGTGTTGTACAGGGTGGTTAAAGAACCTGATGATTGAATGGGAGGAAGTTCTTCTTGAACTTTGAGGTAATAGATCTCAAACTCCTGCACCACCTTCCTGAAGGTGGCAGTAAGAGAGCCCATGGCCAGGGTGGTGTGATTCCTCGATGATATCAGGGTGATGGGTCCAGGACAGATCACCAGAGATATGTGTACCCAGGAGATTGAAGCTGTTGACTGACTCCACTTTCATCCTGCCAATGAAGACAGATGGGGGCCTGTGTTGCTGTTAATTGTTCTCCCTTTCAAAGAATGCATAAA
This sequence comes from Malacoraja senta, assembly GCA_038087875.1. Lineage (NCBI taxonomy): Eukaryota > Metazoa > Chordata > Chondrichthyes > Rajiformes > Rajidae > Malacoraja > Malacoraja senta. The sequence goes on along the minus strand of JAXLNO010000761.1, from coordinate 64,924 downwards.
AGGCAGTGAACTCATCCAAAGTTTAGCTTAGTTTAGTTTAGTTTATTATTGTCACGTGTACCAAGGTACAGTGAACGTTTTTGTTGTTGCGTGCCATCCAGTCAGCAGAAAGGCTATACATGATTACAATCAAACCGTCCACATTGTACAGATACAGGACAAAGATTAGTGCATGTTTAGTGCAAGATAAACTCCAGTAAAATCCGATTAAAGATAGTTTGAAGGCCCCCAATTTTGTAGCAGGTAGAGCAGGACCGATCTTTATTGCGTTCTAAAGAAGATTTCTGTTCTAAAGCAGTTAATGTTTTTCAGTATCTTATTCTCTCATATACTAAAACTACAATGAATTTATTTAATAACCTCATGTTAGAAATAGCAAACAAGATCTGGTGCAGAACTAATAACCTAATTATGTGACAAACATACATCAAACTTCAAAGGAAACCTCTTCCCTTGAGGTATAGGAAAGATTGAAACATTTGCATAATGTTAAGTATGTGTTTTGTTAATTGTATTATGGAACTAATGACTATAAGAACTATAATTATATAGACTGCTACATAAGAATTATAATCTGGCAGAGTTTGACAATATAGATGCCAGGGGAATATATCTCCTGGCCAGAATATCTAGAATCAATTTATGAGAGACGCTTCAAATTATGTGTAGGAAGGGAACTGCAGATGCTGGTTTACACCGAAGATCAAGTCAAGTCAAGTCAAGTCAAGTGAGTTTATTGTCATGTGTCCCTGATAGGACAATGAAATTTTTGCTTTGCTTGAGCACAACAGAACATAGTAGGCATTGACTACAAGGCATTCTATAAATATATACACACATGAATCAATATACTGATAAAGTGCAAATAACAGTATTGGCTAATAAAGTTCAGTGTTATGTCCGAGCCAGGTTTAATAGCCTGATGGCTGTGGGGAAGTAGCTATTCCTGAACCTGGTCGTTGCAGTCTTCAGGCTCCTGTACCTTCTACCTGAAGGTAGTAGGGAGATGAGTGTGTGGCCAGGATGGTGTGGGTCCTTGATGATACTGCCAGCCTTTATGAGGCAGCGACTGTGATAGATCCCCTCGATGGAAGGGAGGTCAGAGCCGATGATGGACTGGGCAGTGTTTACTACTTTTTGTAGTCTTTTCCTCTCCAGGGCGCTCAAGTTGCCGAACCAAGCCACGATGCAACCGGTCAGCATGCTCTCTACTGTGCACCTGTAGAAGTTAGAGAGAGTCCTCCTTGACAAACCGACTCTCCGTAATCTTCTCAGGAAGTAGAGGCGCTGATGTGCTTTCTTAATAATGGCATCAGTGTTCTCGGACCAGGAAAGATCTTGAGAGATGTGCACGCTCAGGAATTTGAAGCTCTTGACCCTTTCAACCATCGACCCGTTGATATAAACGGGACTGTGGGTCCCCATCCTACTCCTTCCAAAATCCACAATCAGTTCCTTGGTTGACACAAAATGCTGGAGTCACTTTTCAGACCCTTCTTCAGACTGAGAGTCAGGGGAGAGGGAGACATAGAGGTAAGGTGTGAAAACACAGATCAAAGGAGCCGATGATCAAGGATATGTGGGATGGTGCATTGTTAGCTGCGGGGAAGTTGACAACGAGGCATACACAGAGTGGTATTTAATCAGGAGGACAATAAATTGGTCGGAGAACTAGGACGGGGGAGGGATGGAGAGAGAGGGAAAGCAAGGGTTACTCAAAATATGGGGCTCCCCGTGACTGCGTGGGTTTTCTCCGTGTTCTTCTCAGTTTCATTCCCCATTCCAAAGAGGTGCAAGTTTGTAGGTTTTTAGGTTAATTGGCTTCTGTAAATTGGTTTTAGTGTGTAGGATTGAACTAGTGTACGGGGATCGGTGGGCAGCGCGGACTCAGTGAGGAGAAATACCTGTTTATACATTGCATCTCTAAACTAATCTAATAGAATTTCTTTTTGTCTCTAATGTTGTTCATGAGTACTATGTTTACATATTCTGTTGCAAGTAAGAATTTCATTGTTCTGTTTGGGACATATGACAATAAAACACTTTTGACTTGAATCTTGACTGAAGAGCACCATATAATGAGTGGTGGATACCTATCCCATAATGATGAGCAGAGATTAATTTCTTTCAATGTGATTCCACCACAGTCACATCTTCCCATCTCCACCCTTTCCACTTTCCATAGAGATTACTCCCTCCGCAACTCCTTGCTTCACTTATCCCGAGGGTCACAGAGTTATAGAGTGATACAGTATGGAAGCAGGCACTTCGGCCCAACTTGCCCACACCGGCCGACATGTCCCAGCTACCGTTTTTTGGTCCATATTCCTCCAAACCTGTCCTATCCATGTACCCGTCTAATAGCTTCTTAAATATTAGGATAGTCCCTGCCTCAATTACCACCTCTAGCAGCTTGTTCCATACATCCACCACCCTTTTGTGTGTAAAAGTTAGCCCTCAGATTCCTATTATTTCTTCTCTCCTTCACCTTAAACCTATGTCCTCTGGTCCTTGATTCACCTACACTGGGCAAGAGACTGTGCATTTACCCGATCTATTGCTATCATGATCTTATACACCTCTACAAGATTACCCCTCATCCTCCTGCGCTCCATGGAATAGAGTCTCAGCCTACTCAAACTCCCCCTATAGCTCAGACCCTGTAGTCCTGGCAACATCCTCATAAATCTTCGCTGTATCCTTTCCAGCTTGAAACGGTCCCCATCTAAACCTCCCCCTCCCTAGGTACTTTCCCCAGTAACCGCAAGAGATATTGCACCAGTCACTATACCTCCCCCCTTACCTCTATGCATGGACCCCATCAGCCCTTCCAGGTGAGGCACAGGTTCACATGCTAGTCTGACCTCACCTGCTGCATTTGGTGCTCTTGATGTGACCTCCTTTATATCGGCGAGATCTAGTGTGGACTAAGCAAACGTTTTGCAGAACACTTGCGCTCAATCCGCCAAGGCATGCTGGATCATAAGATCATAAGATCATAAGTGATAGGTGTAGAATTAGGCCATTTAGCCCATCAAGTCTACTGCTGATCTATCTCTCCCTCCTAACCCTATTCTCCTGCCTTCTTCCCTTAGCCCCCGACACCCGTACCAGTCAATAATCTATCTATCCCTGCCTTAAATATATCCACGGTTGGCCTCCACAGCCTTCTGTGGCAAAGAATTCCACAGATTCACCACTGTCTCACTAAAGAAATTCCTCTTCATCTCCTTCCTAAAAGAAAGTCCTTTAATTTTGAGGCTATGTCCTCTAATTCTAGAATCTCCCACGAGTGGAAACATCCCCACTTCCACTCCATCCTAGCCTTTCACTATTCTGTATGTTACAATGAGACCCCCCCCCACCCCTCATTCTTCTAAACTCATCCCCCCATTCCCCTGCCAGTCTCACGAAGGATCTTGACCTGAAACTTCACCTATTCCTTTTCTTCACTGTGCTGCCGGACCCACTGAGTTACTCCTGCAGTTTGCGTCCATCTTCTGTGTAAACCAGCATCTGCAGTTCTTTCCTACCCATACCAACCTTTCTGTTTTGGGTCTCCTCCATTGCCAGAGTGTGAGACGCAAATTGGAGGAACAGCACCTCACATTCTACTCTTGTGTGGTTTTATCACCTAACGGTATGAACATCAAATGCTCCAATTTTAGGCAATAATCCCCTCTTTGCCCTTCCCCTTCGGTGCATCTCCACTCCCACCTGGCTGCGCACGTATTTCTCCCACTATATCACCCTCTTTCCCCTTCTCACCACCCTTCCACCCATATCCCACCCCCAGGCTTTACACTTCATCCTTATCTGACACCCTTTGTCTCCTTTCCATCTCCAGCCTTTGCTCACATCCATCAATCAAAACCCACCCTCCTCCCCCTTTTCCATATCCACCTGTCACTTGCCAGGCTTTGTCCTGCCCCCACCACTTTTCCAGATTTCTCCCCCCTGAAGAAGGATCCTCACCCAAGACTTTGGAAGGGGAAGGATGAGGACCCACGGTCCTGTTTCTATCAATGGTGGAGGGGGTAAAAAACTTCAAACTCCTGGGCGTGCATATTTCCGAAGATCTTTCCTGGACCCAGCAAACTGATGCAATTATATAGAAGGCGCATCAGCGCCTCTACTTCCTGAGAAAGACTACGGAGATTCGGTGTGTCAAAGAGGATTCTCTTGAACATCTACAGGTACACAGTAGAGATCATACTGACTGGTTGCATCGTGGCCTGTTTCGGCAACTTGAACGTCCAGGAGTGGAAAAGACTGCAAAAAGTTGTGACCACTGCCCAGTCCATCACCGGCTCTGACCTCCCCACCATCGAAGGGATCTATCGCAGTCGCTGCCTCAAAAAGGCAGAGAACATCATCAAAGACCCACACCATCATTTCACCACTGCCATCGGGAAAAAGGTGCAGGAGCCTGAAAACTGTAACGTCCAGGTTCAGGAACAGCCTCTTCCCTGCAGCCATCAGGCTATTAAACACAACAACAAATAAGCTCTGAATACACCAGACTATTATTATTATTGCACTATATTTGATATTTATTGAGATTGAGTATGAGTGCATGTGCATACACACACTGAACTTTTTTTCTCCCCTTATGTACTATGTTTACATATTCTGTTGTGCTGCAACAAGCAATAATTTCATTGTCCTATCTGGGACATATGACATTAAAACACTCTTGACTGTTCATTCCCTCCAACCTGGTGAGTTACTCCAGCACTTTATCCATGCCGACCAGTGATCTGCACACACTAACACTATCCTGTACACACTAAGGACAATTTATAATTGTACCAAGCCAATTAACCTACAAGGTACACAAAAATGCTGGAGAAACTCAGCGGGTGCAGCAGCATCTATGGAGCGAAGGAAATAGGCAACGTTTCGGGCCGAAACCCTTCCCACAAAAATGCTGGAGAAACTCAGCAGGTGCAGCAGCATCTATGGAGTGAAGGAAATAGGCAACGTTTCGGGCCGAAACCCTTCTGCTTGTCTTTGGAGTGTGGGAGGAAACCGGAGAAAACCCACGCAGATCACGGGGGGAAGGTACCAACTCCGTACAGACAGCACCCATAGTCAGGATCGAACCCAGATCTCTGGCACTGTAAGGCAGCAACTCTACCGCTGCGCCACCGTGCCGCTCATGTTACTCAAGATCCCAGCATCTGCAGTTCATTGCGTCTCAGAATTCCTTCTCCTTTAACTTTAAAGGGCGGCACAGTGGCGCAGCGGTAGAGTTGCTGCCTCACAGCACTTACAGTGCCAGAGATCTGGGTTCGATCCCGACTACGGGAGCTGTCTGTACGGAATTTTACGTTCTCCCCGTGACCTGTGTGGGTTTTGTCCAAGGTCTTCGGTTTCCTCCCACACTCTATTGACAAACAGGTTTGTAGGTTAATTAGCTTGGTATGAATGTAAAATTGTCCCTAGTGTGTGTAGGATAGTGTTAGTGTGCGGGGATCGCTGGTCAGAGCGGATTTGGTGGGCCGAAGGGCTATCTCCAAACTAAACTAAAGTGTTCCCTCTGAATAATGAATCGACAGTTGCTGTGGTTCAGTAGGCTGTGTTCGAACACTTCATAATCTTGGCAATTGTTAGTTTTGCATTCAGCTCACAAGCTGCCATCAGTGTTCCTGCCCTCTGGTTAAATGCTGCTGTTGAAGGTATCAAATCGGAAATGGCAGCCTTCCAGAGGCAGCTGTGTCTGCTCTTTGCACTGATATTTACATTTTCACTCGTCTCAAATGTTGCTTAATTTCCTTAATGGTTTTATTAAAATGTTATGTAATAAATTGTGCAAAAGTCTCGCTGAGGTGATGGGAATTTCGTACAGATATAGCTCATTTATCCATTGAATAACCCAATGGACATTCAAAATATATCCAGCATCCCTTCCTCATAGACAGTTAGAGAGTCTTAAAGCACAGAAACAGGCCCTTCAGCACATGTTGACCAAAATGCCCCATTTAAGCTAGTCCCATACACCCATGTTTGGCCCATATCCCTCAAAACCTTTCCTACCCATGTTTCTGTCCAAGTGTCTATTAAATGCTGGTATAGTACCTGCCTCCTTTGGCAGCTTGTTCCATATACCCGCCACCCTGTGAATGTAAAAATTGCCCCTCAGGTTCCTTTTAAATCTTGCTCCTCTCACATTGAACCTATGTTCTCTGGTTATTGATGGGGTAAAAGACTCTGTGCATTCACCCTATCTATTCCCCTCATGATTTTGGACACCTGTGATATTATTCTGGAAGAATATTTTTTCCATTAAGTCAGCAACTATCCATCGTATTCAGTGGCCTAACACTATGTATTTCAGAAACAAAGAACTGCAGATACTGGTTTATACCAAAGATAGACACAAGGTGCTGGAGTAATTCAATGGGTCAGGCAGCATCTCTGGAGAACATGGATAGGCAACCAAAAACGTCACCTATCCCTGTTCAACAGAGAGGCTGCCTGACCTGATAAGTTACTGCAGCATTTTGTGTCTAACTATGCATTACAGCGTGTCAGGAGGAACTGCACATGCTGGTTCAAACCAAAGACAGACACCAAAAACTGGAGTAACTCAGCGGATCAGGCAGCATCTCTGGAGAAATGGAATAGGTGATGTTTATGGTCAAGACCCTTCTTCAGACTGAGAGGTAGGGGAAAGGGGAATGAGAGATATAGACGGTACTTAGGACAAATGAATGGAAGATATATGCAGAAAGCAAAGATAATCATGGAAATATGGAGCCCACAATGGTCCATTGTTGGCTGTGGGATAGTTGATATCGAGTTAATACAGACATTGGAGCTACATTCCAGATACAGTAATACTGCATTAGTCACTGCACCAAGTCGCATATCTGGACTAACCTTTCCAAATCCATCTAACTCTGCAAGAAGAACACTGATTTAGTTTAGTTTGGTTTAGAGATACAGCGCGGAAACCTTCGGCCCACCGAGTCCACGCCGACCAGCGATCCCCGCACATTAACGCTACCCTACACACACTAGGGACAATTTTTACACTAATAATAAGCCAATTAACCTACAAACCTTTGGAGTGTGGGAGGAAACGAAAGATCTCGGAGAAAACCCACGCGGTCACGGGGAGAACGTACAAACTCCGTACAGACAGTACCCGTAGTCGGGATCGAACTCAGGTCTCCGCAAGCGCTGTAAGGCAGCAACTCTACCGCTGCGTTACTGTGCCGCCACTGATGGGGAGAGGAATTCTCAACTGCACTCAAGTCCATTAACACCTCCCATAACTTCAATGCAGTAACCACATGCCACTTGCAGGCCTGTCAATGAAGAAGGTGTTTTAAAATTTAATCTTTAACTGTTTACTACTTGCCTGAGATGAGGGTCATTGCATTGGGAGGAACAGTGGGAATGCTTGGCATGACTTAGCATCACTCTAGCTCCAGCTATTTACAATATATATTAATGATCTGGATGAAGGAATTGAAGGCAATATCTCCAAGTTTGCGGATGACACTAAGCTGGGGGGCAGTGTTAGCTGTGAGGAGGATGCTAGGAGACTGCAAGGTGACTTGGATAGGCTGGGTGAGTGGGCAAATGTTTGGCAGATGCAGTATAATATGGATAAATGTGAGGTTATCCATTTTGGTGGCAAAAACAGGAAAGCAGACTATTATCTAAATCGTGGCCGACTAGGAAAAGGGGAGATGCAGCGAGACCTGGGTGTCATGGTACACCAGTCATTGAAAGTAGGCATGCAGGTGCAGCAGGCAGTGAAGAAAGCGAATGGTATGTTAGCTTTCATAGTAAAAGGATTTGAGTATAGGAGCAGGGAGGTTCTACTGCAGTTGTACAGGGTCTTGGTGAGACCACACCTGGAGTATTGCGTACAGTTTTTGGTCTCCAAATCTGAGGAAGGACATTATTGCCATAGAGGGAGTGCAGAGAAGGTTCACCAGACTGATTCCTGGGATGTCAGGACTGTCTTATGAAGAAAGACTGGATAGACTCGGTTTATACTCTCTAGAATTTAGGAGATTGAGAGGGGATCTTATAGAAACTTACAAAATTCTTAAGGGGTTGGACAGGCTAGATGCAGGAAGATTGCTCCCGATGTTGGGGAAGTCCAGGACAAGGGGTCACAGCTTAAGGATAAGGGGGAAATCCTTTAAAACCGAGATGAGAAGAACTTTTTTCACACAGAGAGTGGTGAATCTCTGGAACTCTCTGCCACAGAGGGTAGTCGAGGCCAGTTCATTGGCTATATTTAAGAGGGAGTTAGATGTGGCCCTTGTGGCTAAAGGGATCCGAGGGTATGGAGAGAAGGCAGGTACAGGATACTGAGTTGGATGATCAGCCATGATCATATTGAATGGCGGTGCAGGCTCGAAGGGCCGAATGGCCTACTCCTGCACCTAGTTTCTATGTTTCTATGTTTCTATGTTTCTATATTATAACATTGAATATCAACCCCATTAATTGATCTTCCCTGTGAGCCGTTTAATAAGAGCACTGGGCTAATTGCAGCAAAACAAATAATTCTGTGCAGGAAGGAACTGAAGATGCTGGTTTAAAACCCTGTCCCACGGTACGAGTTCATTCCAAGAGCTCTCCTGAGTTTAAAAAAAATCAAACTCGTGGTAAGCACGGAGAATGAACATAGCGGGTACGTCGGAGCTCGGGGACGTCTCTTATCGGCTCGTAAAGCTAACGGCAGGTAACCATATAACCATATAACCATATAACCATATAACCATTACAGCACGGAAACAGGCCATCTCGGCCCTTCAAGTCCGTGCCGAACATTATTATTATTATTATTATTATTTTTTTTTTAAATTATTATTATTTTTTTAAATAAATACTTCCCCCTAGTTCCATCTACCTGCACTCAGACCATAACCCTCCATTCCTTTCCCGTCCATATACCCATCCAATCTACTTTTAAAGGATAAAATCGAACCAGCCTCCACCACTTCCACTGGAAGCTCATTCCACACAGCTACCACTCTCTGAGTAAAGAAGTTCCCCCTAATGTTCCCCCTAAACTTCTGTCCCTTAATTCTCAAGTCATGTCCCCTTGTTTGAATCTTCCCTACTCTCAATGGAAAAAGCTTATCCACGTCAACTCTGTCTAACCCGCTCATAATTTTAAAGACCTCTATCAAGTCCCCTCTTAACCTTCTGCACTCCAAAGAATAAAGACCTAACTTGTTCACCCTTTCTCTGTAACTTAGTTGCTGAAACCCAGGTAACATTCTAGTAAATCTCCTCTGTACTCTCTCTATTTTGTTGACATCCTTCCTATAATTAGGCGACCAAAATTGTACTCCATACTCCAGAATTGGCCTCACCAATGCCTTGTACAATTTTAACATTACATCCCAACTTCTATATTCAATGCTCTGATTTATAAAGGCCAGCACCCCAAAAGCTTTCTTTACCACCCTATCTACATGAGATTCCACCTTCAGGGAACTATGCACAGTTATTCCTAGATCCCTCTGTTCAACTGCATTCCTCAATTCTCTACCATTTACCATGTACGTCCTATTTTGATTTGTCCTGCCGAGATGTAGTACCTCACATTTATCAGCATTAAACTCCATCTGCCATCTTTCAGCCCACTCTTCCAAATGGCCTAAATCTCTCTGTAGACTTTGAAAATCTACTTCATTATCCACCACACCACCTATCTTAGTATCATCTGCATACTTACTAATCCAATTTTCCACACCATCATCCAGTTCATTGATGTACATGACAAACAACAGTGGACCCAACACAGACCCCTGAGGCACCCCACTAGTCACCGGCCTCCAACCTGACAAACAGCCATCCACCATTACTCTCTGGCATCTCCCAATCAGCCACTGTTGAATCCATCTTGCTACTCCACCATTAATACCCAACAATTGAATCTTCTTAACCAACCTTCCATGAGGAACCTTGTCAAAGGCCTTACTGAAGTCCATATAGACAACATCCACTGCTTTACCCTCATCAATTTCCCTAGTAACCTCTTCGAAAAATTCTAGAAGATTAGTCAAACATGACCTTCCAGGCACAAATCCATGTTGACTGTTCCTAATCAGACCCTGCTTATCCAGATGCTTATATATATTATCTTTAAGTATCCTTTCCATTAATTTGCCCACCACTGACGTCAAACTAACAGGTCTATAATTGCTAGGTTTACTCTTAGAACCCTTTTTAAACAACGGAACAACATGCGCAGTACGCCAATCCTCCGGCACTATTCCCGTTTCTAATGACATTTGAAATATTTCTGTCATAGCCCCTGCTATTTCTACACTAACTTCCCTCAATGTCCTCGGGAATATCCTGTCAGGACCTGGAGACTTATCCGTTTTCATCTTTTTCAAAAGTGTCCGCACCTCCTCTTCTTTGAATCTCATAGTTTCCATTGCTACTCTGCTTGTTTCCCTTACCTCACATAGTTCCATATCCTTCTCGTTGGTGAATACCGAAGAAAAGAAATTGTTTAGTATCTCCCCCATCTCTTTTGGCTCTGCAGATAGCTGTCCACTCTGACTCTCTAATGGACCAATTTTATTCCTTGTTATCCTTTTGCTATTAATATAGCTGTAGAAACCCTTTGGATTTACTTTCACCTTACTTGCCAAAGCAACCTCATATCTTCTTTTAGCTTTTCTAATTTCTTTCTTAATATTCTTTTTACATTCTTTATACTCCTCAAGCACCTCATTTACTCCATGTTGCCTATAATTATTGTAGATCTCTCTCTTTTTCCGAACCAAGTGTCCAATTTCCCTTGAAAACCATGGCTCTTTCCAATTTTTACTATTTCCTTTCAACCGAACAGGTACATAAAGATACTGTACTCTTAAAATTTCACCTTTAAATGTCCTCCATTTCTCTTCTACCTCCTTCCCATAAAACAACATTTCCCAATTCACTCCTTTTAAATCCTTTCGCATCTCCTCAAAGTTAGCCTTTCTCCAATCAAAAATCTCAACCCTAGGTCCAGTTCTGACCCTCTCCATAATTATATTGAAACTAATGGTATTGTGATCACTGGACCCGAAGTGCTCCCCAACGCTTACCTCCGCCACCTGCCCGGTCTCATTTCCTAACAGGAGGTCCAGCACTGCCCCTTCTCTAGTAGGCACCTCTATGTATTGCTGCAAAAAACTATCCTGCACACATTTTACAAACTCCAAACCATCCAGCCCTTTTACAGAATGTGTTTCCCAGTCTATGTGTGGAAAATTGAAATCTCCCACAATCACTACCTTGTGCTTACTACTAATATCTGCTATCTTCTTACATATTTGCTCTTCCAATTCTCGCTCCCCATTTGCCGGTCTATAATACACCCCTATAAGTGTTGCTACACCTTTCCCATTTCTCAGCTCCACCCAAATAGCCTCCCTAGACGAGCCCTCTAATCTATCCTGCCAAAGCACTGCTGTAATATCTTCCTTGACAAGCAATGCAACACCCCCACCTCTTGCCCCTCCAATTCTATCACCCCTGAAGCAACGAAATCCTGGAATATTTAGTTTCCAATCACAGCCCTCCTGCAACCATGTTTCACTGATCGCCACAACATCATACTTCCAGGTATCAATCCAGACTCTAAGCTCATCCACCTTTCTTACAATGCTCCTAGCATTAAAATATACACATTTAAGAAACCCACCACCACTTATTCAGGTAAGCTCGGGAAGACTCGTGAAGATTTTTCAACATGTTGAAAAATGTCCACGAGAGCCCCGAGTACCGACGAGCAGCCATTACCGTAAATCTCTGAGTTTGAATCAGGGCAAACTCGGGAGATCTCTTGGAATGAACTCGTACCGTGGGACAGGGCTTTTACACCGAAGATAGACACAAAAAGCTGGATTAACTCAGCGGGTCAGGCAGCATCACTGGAGCAAAGGAATAGGTGACGTTTCGGGTCGAGACCATTCTTCAGAGTGAGAGTCAGGGGAAAGGGAAACTAGAGATAGGAGCAGGTATAGAACAAATCAGAGCCAGCACCGATGACCAAGGAAAGGTGGAGCCCACAATGGTCCATTGTTGGCAGTGGTAGAGGTGGTAACGAAGGGATATGAACAGTGAAACTAGCAGGACAGCAGAGAAACTAGGGTGGGGGGAGGGACGGAGAGATAGGGAAAGCAAGGGGTACTTGAAACTAGAGAAATCAATATTCATACCGCTGGGTTGCAAGCTGCCCTAGTGAAATATGTGGCGCTGTTCCTCCAATTTGTGTGAATTCTTAAGGGTTTAGCTTTGAATTACGGATTGTTTTTATTTGACTCTTCAAAAGTTTGCATTTTCACCCTCTGCTGTGTCGAACAGGCAAATCACATTAATACCACAACAACCATTGTAAAGTGTGGGCACTGTATCTATCTCTGGAGTTTATTAATTAAAGCTGTACCACATTTCAGCACAGAACACCTATAAAGCATCACATTATTTATCCGACCAGCTGGGACATTGCTTTACAAGATTTTTGTGAAGTTAAATGGCAGAAAACCCAAGTTCTACACACAGATTGGCCCAAGTAAATGTAAACATTGAGCTGATGAAGACTCCGTGAGGTGTAAAAAATAAAGGTCAGTTAGCAGCTGTATGATGTTCTTCTGAAGCTTTGATTAAAAAGAATACCTTAAACCTGAAAATTACAGTAGGCAGAGATTTGGGTCAAGGTTTCAGATTACAGGGAATATATGTGGGTGTCTCAATTTGAAGCGTATTACTTACTTTATGCTCTGATGTTGAAATATCTCAGTTCTGTGCCATTTGGCATCAACCCAATTGATTCTGGCATCTGGCTATAGTTTTGTGCTCAGCATTCATCCTGCACAAATCCAGGAGTTTTGCATTTGCAATGGTGGGCTCTTGCAAGCATTCAATTTTGTAACCATTAAATTGATCCCTAACAAATATAAGATACCATCTGAAAGTGAACAATCATTTGTTATGTTTTACAAGTGGCACAACTCAGCTGCCATGAGCAATGGGGTCGTTCTTGAGCATCAGATCAAACGATAAGGAGATTTAAGGGATTTTATTGTGGAGATTCAATCTGTTCTAGACTAACCAAGATCAACCTGTAACTCTCTGCAGCTCACCCATTTTACCAAAACACATCCCACACATCAACCACTCATTCCCCACAGTTGTCCATGCCCACATTTCTATATGTGTGTGTGTGTGTGTGTGTGTGTGTGTGTGTGTGTGTGTGTGTGTGTGTGTGTGTGTGTGTGTGTGTGTGTGTGTGTGTGTGTGTGTGTGTGTGTGTGTGTGTGTGTGTGTGTGTGTGTGTGTGTGTGTGTGTGTGTGTGTGTGTGTGTGTGTGTGTGTGTGTGTGTGTGTGTGTGTATATGCACACACAATATAGATATATATATATAGATGCAGACTCACACACTATATATTTATATGCACACACACTAAATAGAGAGATAGAGAGAGAGAGAGAGAGAGCGCGAGAGTTAGAGAGAGAGAGAGATAGACAGAGAGAGATAGACAGCGGTAGAGTTGCAGCCTTACAGCGCCAGAGACCTGGGTTCGATCCTGACTACGGGTGCTGTCTGTACGGAGTTTATACCTTCTCCCTGTGACCATGTAGGTTTTTTTCCCGAATGCTCCGGTTTCCTCCCACACTCCAAAGATGTAGAGGTTGATAGGTTAATTAGCTTCGGTGGGCCGAAGGGCCTGTTTCCGCACTGTATCTGTGAATTAACCTATACTAAACTCCCCGTTAGACAAGCAGGTTTACCACTACACAACTATTTAAATTCTGTAGATAGATACATAGTGCAGGAGTAAGTCAGTGGGTCAGGCAGCAATTCTGGAGAAAAAGAATAGGTGACGTTTCGGGTCGAGACCCTTCTTCAGACTTGTCCTGTAAATGAAAAGGGCTGTTTTTACACCATCCCTTTTTATGCTTTTGTTGTTCAACCTGCAATTCAATTCATTTCCCTGCAGTCCAAGTAAAATACCAATTTGGGTAATTTGAACATGCGTCATATCGCTGCTCAGTCAACTTTGGCTTCAGCCCAGCTGATTTTGGCACCTTGCTGTGGATTTGTGCATTGGTTGCTTTAGTTAACAGTTAATAGCTAACCTGCATGAATGAGGAAGCTATTATAACCTTAACGAATTGTTCTGATAATTGGAACATTCATCATATGCTATTTCTAGAACTAAATAAATCCTCCTTGTAGGCCTTCCAAATATTTCTTTTGTCCAGAGGGTTTGTGGTTTATGTAACCAACACCAATCATTGTACCAATCGGTGATTATGAAATAAATGTAGAATGCAAAATGAGGAGATTTGTTTAATCGTAAAATAGTTCCTTGGCGGCACGCTGGGGCAGCGATCGTGTTGCTGCCTTACAGCGCCAGAGACCTGGGTTCGATCCTGACTATGGACGCTGGCTGTACAGAGTTTGCACATACTCCCAATGACCGTGTGGGTTTTCTCTGGGTGCTCTGGTTTCATCCTACACTGTGGGTTTGTAGGTCAATTGGATGTTTGTGTAAATTGTGTTGTGTCTTGGTTCTTTTCTTGTTGTATGACTGCAGAAACCAAATTTCGTTTGAACTTCAATGAGGTTCAAATGACAACAAATAAATTGTCTTTTATTGTATTATAATTGGCTTCTGTAAAATTGTCCCAGAGAGTGGAGGATAGAACTAGTGTATGGATTCTTGGTCGGTGTGGACTTGGTGGCCCGAAGGGCTGTATCTCTAAAAACTAAAACTAATGTGGAGTTTTGTGCTAAGTTTTTGGTCTCCTTACTGAGGAAGGATGTTTGTGCACTCCATCTTATGGAGGGAATGCAATGAAGAATTATTCGACTAATTCCTGGGATGGTTGGACTGTGTGGAGAGACTGAGTTATTTGGTGACATGAGGAACCGTGGTTTCTGGAATTTGAGCAAAATACAAAGTGCTAGAGGAACTCAGTGCATCAAGCAGCTTCTGTGGAAAGAATGCTCAAATGATGCTTTGTGCTGTGACCCTTCTTCACACTCGTCGAGCAGCAGGAATCACAGAGGGGGAGCAGTGTGGGAGGGTCTCACAGAACTCCCTCTAAGAGAAGCGTTCCGACCAATAATGGCAGCTGCCCATTTTCCCCCACAGATACTGCCTGACCTCTGAGTTTATTTTAGTTTAGTTTAGACATACAGTGTAAAAACAAGCTCTTCGACCACTGAGTCCGCGTCGACCAGCGATCCCTGTGCACTAGCACTATCCTACACACACGAGAACAATGTTACCTAAGCAAATTAACCTACAAACGTGCTTGTCTTTGGAGTGTGGGAGGAAACCGGAACACAAGGAGAAAACCCACAGGGTCACGGAGACGACGGGCAAACTCCGTCCAGACAGCACCCGTAGTCAGGATCGAACCCGGGTTTCTGGCACTGTGAGGTGGCAGCTCTAACAGTGACACAGTACCGCTCTAAGGAAATCCTGAGGGCAACGTTTCAGTTGGCCATTCCGCATGAAAGTTTATTGCTGAATGAGGGAAGTTTGCGTTAATGCAGGAAAATAAAAATCTACCAGTTGCATAAATCGTAATTAAAAAATATTCCCCTTGGAATGTAAAGTGAAGAAGTGTTTAACAACATCATAAAAGTGATTTAATGATAAATGATATTGTGAAAATCGGAGCCATTGTTACAAATGAATCAGCTGAGTATAGAAACAAGGAAATGCGTATGCTGGTTTACCAAGGAAAGTCACAAAATGCTGGAGTAACTCAGCGGGTCAAGCAGCATCCCTGGCAAAACATGGATTGGTGACGTTTCGGGTCAAGCCCCATCTTCAGATCGGACATTTCAGATCAGAACTCATCTTGAGATTGTAGTATGAAGATGGATCCCAAATGTAATCCCAAAATGGCACCTCTTGCCTATGGACTCAGTGGGCTGTTCTGTACATTCTGTACTAACCGGGGGATTGTGCTTCTAGAAACATAGAAAATAGGTGCAGGATTCAGCAACCACCATCCAATGTGATCATGGCTGATCATCCAAAATCAGTCCCCCATTCCTGCTTTCTCCCCATATCCCTTGATTCCGTTAGCCCTAAGAGCTATAGTATATCCAACACTCTCTTGAAAACTTTAAAATCTTTCCCCTGCACGGGAGACCCGACCTTTTCTTTGTCGGGTCTCCGTTGTCGTTGGGGCTGGGCAACGTGGAGCGGCCTCCACCAGGAACGACCTGGGGCTCCAGTTGCGGAGCTGCGAACTACTCACCGTCGCGGGGCTGGCCGAGTCCTGAGCGGGTGGAACTGTGGTGGAAACAATCGCTGCTGCTACCCGACCCCCGGAGATTCGGAGGCTACAACCGCGGGTCTGGCGGACGGCAACACTGGAAGCCCGCGGGTCCTCTGGTGGGAGACCGCTTTTCGGGGCTTCCGCAGCGGCGACTTCTCCCGCCCGAGTTGCGGGGTTGAAGAGCACCTGGAGCGGGGCTTTATCCCCCCGCGCGGCTTGGAATGGCCGCCGGACTTTGCGGGCGCGCGCCGGGGCTCTAACACCAAGACCCGGTGCGCGACCCTGCATTAACCGGCGTGGCTTTAATGGCCGCGGGATAATCACCATCGCCCGCCGGGGGCTTTGACTTTGACTCTGACATCGTGGGGGGGGGGGGGGGGGGGAGTGCAGTGGAGAGATAAGTTTTTTTGCCTTCCATCACAGCGTTGTGATGGATGTATGTGTAAATTGTGTTGTGTCTCGGGTCTTCTTCGTTTTGTAATGTATGGCTGCAGAAACGACATTTCGTTTGGACCTCAAGGGGTCCAAATGACAAATTTGTCCAAAAGACAAAAAAGACAAATAAATTGTATTGTAATCAGTACCCCGTTCCTGCCTTCTCCCCATATACCCTGACTCCGCTATCTTTAAGAGCCCTATATAGCCCTCTCTTGAAAGTATCAGAATTAGGTCCTCCGGTCCATCAAGTCTACTCTACCATTCAATCATGACTGATCTATCTTTCCCTCTCAACCCCATTCTCCTGCCTTCTCCCCATAACCCCTGGCACCCTTACCAATCAAGAGTCTGTCAATGTCCACCTTAAAAAGACCCAATGACGGCCTCCGCAGCCATCTCTGGCAATGAATTCCACAGATTCACCACACTCTGACTAAAGAAATTCCTCCTCATCACCTTTCTAAAGGTACGCCCTTTTATTCTGAGGCTATGACCTCTGGTCCTAGACTCTCCCACTAGTAGAAACATCCTCTCCACATCCACTCTTTCACTATTCAGTAAGTTTTAATGAGGTTTCCCTTCATCGTTTTGGGAAGTGTATGGATCATGTGGGGGATATACAGGCGTATACAGATTTACATGCTGGTATTTTTGGAATAACCCGCTCGAATGTACTGCTGACAATGTAGTCGCCTATATGTTTGATTTATGCCTTTTCAAATTTTGCGCTGCTTTTCAGCCTATAAATCCCGTATAAAATGCAAGGGGCATGTAGTTTGATGAGGTGAGAGGAAAAGATAGAGGTAAAACACAAAGTGTGTAGGAAGGAACTGCAGATGCTGGTTTACATCAAAGATAGATAATAAGTGCTGGAGTAACTCAGCAGGTCAGGCAGCATTTGTAGAAGGGATGGCTGGACAACGTTTTGGGTCAGGAGCCTTCTAGAGCCTAGATCCAAAACGTCACCTATTCCTTTTCTCTCGAGATGCTGTCTGATCTGCTGAGTTACTCCAGGTTTTTGTACCTGTCTTCGGTTTAAACCAGCATTTGAAGTTCCTTCCTACATAAGTGATGGAGTAACTCAGCCTGAATAACGAAGAAGTGTCCTGACCTGAAATGTCGCTTATCCATTCCTTCCGCAGATGCTGCCTTATCCACTGTGTTGCTCCAGCATTCTGTGTTTTATTCAGGATTTCAGTATCTGCAGATAGACACAAAAGGCTGGAGTAACTTAACGAGCCAGGCAGCATCTCTGCAGAGAAAGAATGGGTGACGTTTCGGGTCGGGACCATTCTTCAGTGTCAATGCTTAATCAGTCTGAAGAAGGGACTCAAGCCGAAACGTCACCCATTCCTTCTCTCCAGAGATGCCGCCTGTTCCGCTGAGTTACGGCAGCACTTTGTGTCTATCTTCAGTTTAATCCAGCATCTGCAGTTCCTTCCTACACATTCCAGTATCAGCAGTTCTTTGTGCCTCAAGGCAGAGAGAGAAGCTGATTTTTTTTAATCAAAAATATTTTGAAACTTTATGCTGCACCTTTTAATGAATTAAAGTCTTTGAACCTCATTATGTGCTTGTTATAACAATATTAAATCATGCCCAGATATGAACCCTCACAGCATCTGAGCTGTTTTTGATGGAAAAAAATAGATAGAATGCTCATTACATGTTTTGTACTTTGTGGGGACTAATTTAATGGTTAGCTCATGGAATTTTATTTTTGGAAAATATACCATTGCAAATGCTGCAGGTTCCTGGATTTTCACCAGATGAACATTGAATACAAACCCACAAGAAGTTGCCAAAAACAATTGGATTCATGCCAAACTACAAAAAACAGAGATGCAATGTATTTTCCAATTATCATAGCGATCTTTTGGAGTTAAAACAGCTTTTGCATTAGCATAGGTTCGCTGATTAGCTTTTAAGTAAAGGAATCAATATTCATCCCAGTGTCAAATATAATTTTCTGAGATTTTAGGTAGGTTTCAATGCTTCAAATGCAGAACCTTGATCACTGGTGTTAAAATGGTTTGTAAATTGGTTCTTATCGGCATTAGCTAGTTTTGAATACAAGTTGAAAGATAGCTAATGACAATAGGAACCAATTTACAAACATTTTGTGGGGGAAAAAACGGTGCAATTATTAATGCAAAGCACTAATTCATGTAACTGAGGTATAAATCTGATAACCGCGATGCATAAACATCCATTTCTGATGCACTCCGTTTACTTTGCCCGACCAAACTGAACTTCCCTTCGAATTCCACACGAGACACACAATGGAAGCGAGTTGTGTGATATTTAATTGGATTTGATAAGCTCCAAATAAGCTCTGAACTACATGGATTCGAGGGCATTGGTTTTGTCATCTTGCATTATTATTGTTTTTTTTGTGTATGTATGTGAGCATGTGTGCACACACACGCACACAAGCACACTCACACACACACACGCACACACACACACGCACGCACACACACACACGCACACACACACACACACACGCTCACACACACACGCACACACACACGGACACACAAACACACGCACACGCACACGCACATATATTTATATATAAATACTATTTAAATATATATATATTTTTCTCATTTATTATATTATTTACAGTGTACTACGTTTACATATTCTGTTGTGCTGCTGCAAGTAAGAATTTCAGCGTTCTATCTAGGACATATGACAATAAAACACTCTTGACTCTCTTTGAATTTCCAAGTTCCCAATACATAGTATTTGCATGGTGCTCTGAAGTTTAGAATGTACTAAGACGGTTTACTATTTCAATTAATGCATCCGTAAAACATCTTCTCTTTTCTCTTTGTCATGTTTCAACTACAGATATTTGGTTCACGTCTTTTAAAATTCTCCCAGTGGCCGCCATTTAGCTAACTGGTGTGTGGATTTCAGGATAACGGCATGTTTTTTTCTCTTTTAAAATCAGAAATATTTGTTATTTCTTTAATCCTTTGATAGTCCCCTGCTTCCAATGTACTGGAAAATCTCAGCCCAGCTCCCTCCTATTTCCTTCTTTTAATATAGTTGGACATATTCCACTGGGACCTGCTATGCTATTAGCCTTCATATCCCCAGATTCCGAATAACGACTTCCTGGCTAATCTCTGTTTCTGTTAAACGCTCTGCGGGTGCCCTTGAGAACTTAACTCCAGGGCCTGGAACACTGCTTTGTTTTCTCTGTGGCTACTGATGAAAAGAAATGATCAGAAATGATAAGTGATGCCCCGCTCTGGTACCACTATATTTCTTAACTGATCCTACCAGTCCTTTAATACCCCGTTAACATTGAATGGAACAAAAGAGAAAATTTGCTGCTCCTACCAACTTCATTTTCACATTTCTTTTTCTCCCCACTGATTGCTTTTTAATAACCCTTCCTGTTTACTTTTATTCTTGGTACAATCCCACTTCCCCGCTCTCTTAAATCTTTTTAAGTTTGCCTTTCATGACCACTTTAAATTTTATATCATAGCATCTGGGTATCGTTTTGAAATTATCCTCCTGTTACTCCAGCGAAGAATGTTTTTTTCAAATCTTAGGAACTGTAACAGAATCGATGCCAAAAGAACATTTTGTGTTTGCTGACCAATTTTCTCCTCTACGAAGCTGTTATGTCTATTGATGTTCTTCAGTACCATATGTTTTTGATAACTTTTCAAAGAATTATAGAGTCATGCACCATGGAAATGAGCCTTTTGGCCACCATGTATGTGTCTTCTATTAAGTTCCCCTCTATACTAATCTCATTTACCTGTAATCTCCCATACTTTAGTAATTCAAGAGCTCATACTGTCTAAGTGTTTTTTTTAATGTGTGAAACTCTCGCCCCCCGGATGGGGATGGGACACTCGGGGGGGGTGGTCCAGTGGCGGTTCGGCAGCACTTGCGGCGCCGGGGACCCAGGTTCAATCCTGGCTGCGGATGAGGCGCGGGTCTGTGTGCGCGCAGCTGCCGAGAATGTCTCTCCACCGGTCCAGTCTTCCCCCCCCCCCTCGCATCTGCCCCCTCTGTCTTGCTGTTACACCCCGCTCTCCCACTACCTGGCACCCCCCGTTCCTCAGTTTATACAGTCATCGCTTCGTTCGCTTTTTCTTTATGGTGAATGACCTTTCACAAATCCCATGATTTCTTGCGTTTTTGGGAATACCGAACTCGCTTATTATCAGTTATGGGAAACTAGTTCTGAAACCTGTTTTTAATTGTGCTTGGCATTTCCCTGCTGGCAGAATATCAAACTAAAGGACTATCCTTCCTTTATTGTGAAATTCTGCATTCTACGTGTCTTTAAAAACAACAACCTCTCAACTGCATTTCTAAATATTTCAGCTGATTTCCATTTCCATTACGTTCTTGCATCATTTTGTTTAGATCCAACTATCCTCAAATTGCTGGTAGACACAAAATGCTGTAGTAACTCAGCGGGACAGGCAGCAATTTCTGGAGAGAAGGAATGGGTGATGTTTCGGGTCAAGACCCTTCTTCAGACTCAAATTATAAAATAATCCTCAAATTGCAACTATAAATATGCGACGAAAAAAATCATTTTGTTTTCCAATTAAAACTCCATATTGCCCGGGGCAATATAATTCTTGGCCACAAGTAATACATTCAATTAAAAATATAACCTGACTATTTACACCTATCTTCAAAAAGACTTTAGATTAGCCATCTCTGCAGTTGTCAAAAAAAGCAAAATGTCTTTATCCTAATGTGTAGGAAGGAACTGCAGATGCTGGTTTACACTGAAGGTAGACACAAAATGCTGGAGTAACTCAGCGGGGCAGGTCATGTGAGCAAAACCATGGATGCTGAAAAACTGAGAAGAAAAACGGAACATCTTAGGAATACCTGTAGCAGGGAAAGGAGGGATATGAATCGCGTACAAATTAGCCAGAAAAAGCAGCCTACCAGAGGACTGGGAGAAATTCAGAGTCCAGCAGAGGAGGACAAAAGGCTTAATTAGGAAAGGGAAAATAGATTATGAAAGGAACATAAAAACTGACTGCAAAAGTTTTTATAGATATGTCAAGAGGAAAAGATTAGTTAAAACAAATGTACGTCCCTTGCAGTCAGAAACAGGCAAATTGATCATGGGGAACAAGGACATGGCAGACCAATTGAATAACTACTTTGGTTCTGTCTTCACTATGGAAGACATAAATAATCTGCCGGAAATAGCAAGGGACCGAGGGTTAAATGAGATGGAGGAACTGAGTGAAATCCAGGTTAGCCGGGAAGTGGTGTTAGGTAAATTGAATGGATTAAAGGCCGATAAATCTCCAGGGCCAGATAAGTTGCATCCCAGAGTACTTAAGAAAGTAGCCGCAGAAATAGAGGATGCATTAGTGATAATTTTTCAAAACTCCTTAGATTCTGGAGTAGTTCCTGAGGACTGGAGGGTAGCTAATGTAACCCCACGTTTTAAAAAGGGAGGGAGAGAGAAAACGGGGAATTACAGACCAGTTAGTCTAACATCGGTGGTGGGGAAAATTCTGGAGTCAGTTATTAAAGATGGGATAGCAGCACATTTGGAAAGTGGTGAATTCATTGGACAAAGTCAGCATGGATTTATGAAAGGTAAATCATGTCTGACGAATCTTATAGAATTTTTCGAGGATGTAACTAGTAGAGTGGATAAGAGAGAACCAGTGGATGTGTTATATCTGGACTTTCAGAAGGCTTTCGACAAGGTCCCACATAAGAGATTAGTATGCAAACTTAAAGCACACGGTATTGGGGGTTCAGTATTGATGTGGATAGAGAACTGGCTGGCAGACAGGAAGCAAAGAGTAGGAGTAAACGGGTCCTTTTCAGAATGGCAGGCAGTGACTAGTGGGGTACCGCAAGGCTCAGTGCTGGGACACCAGCTATTTACAATATATATTAATGAACTGGATGAGGGAATTGAATGCAACATCTCCAGGTTTGCGGATGACACGAAGCTGGGGGGCAGTGTTAGCTGTGAGGAGGATGCTAGGAGGCTGCAAGGTGACTTGGATAGGTTGGGTGAGTGGGCAAATGCATGGCAGATGCAGTATAACGTGGATAAATGTGAGGTTATCCACTTTGGTGGCAAAAACAGGAAAGTAGACTATTATCTGAATGGTGGCCGATTAGGGAAAGTGGAGATGCAATGAGACCTGGGTGTCATGGTACACCAGTCATTGAAAGTAGGCATGCAGGTGCAGCAGGCAGTGAAGAAAGCAAATGGTATGTTAGCATTCATAGCAAAAGGATTTGAGTATAAGAGCAGGGAGGTTCTACTGCAGTTGTACAGGGTCTTGGTGAGACCACACCTGGAGTATTGCGTACAGTTTTGGTCTCCTAATCTGAGGAAATACATTCTTGCCATAGAGGGAGTACAGAGAAGGTTCACCAGACTGATTCCTGGGATGGCAGGACTTTCATATGAAGAAAGACTGGATAGACTAGGCTTGTACATGCTAGAATTTAGAAGATTGAGGGGGGATCTTATAGAAACTTACAAACTTCTTATGGGGTTGAACAGGCTAGATGCAGGAAGATTATTCCTGATGTTGGGGAAGTCCAGAACTAGGGGTCACAGTTTAAGGATAAGAGGGAAGTCTTTTAGGACTGAGATGAGAAAATGATTTTTTACACAGAGAGTGGTGAATCTGTGGAATTCTCTGCCACAGAGGGTAGTTGAGGCCAGTTCATTGGCTATATTTAAGAGGGAGTTAGATGTGGCCCTTGTGGCTAAAGGGATCAGGGGGTATGGAGAGAAGGCAGGGATGGGATACTGAGTTGGATGATCAGCCATGATCATATCGAATGGCGGTGCAGGCTCGAAGGGCCAAATGGCCTACTCCTGCACCTATTTTCTATGTTTCTAAGTGCAGGCAGGAGAGATTTGTTTAATTTAGCATCAGGTTCAGTATGGACATTGTGGGCCGAAGGGCCAGTTCCTGTGCTCTACTGTTTTTATATTCAATATATGTATTTTTATAGAGGTCCACAAGGTAAAATGCTGATGACCTTTGGTTGGAATAAAAATAATTCTAAAGTAAGTTCCTGATTTCAAGTTGGCTTAATTACTTCTGTAAAGAAATCCAGCAAAGTTCCTTGGAAGAGACTGTCTAAATGTAATGTTGGGGACTAAACAGAATGACATTCGCGTGCATCATCCAAACTGCATTCTACAAGGTTCAATGGTTCCTTCGACGGCTTTGCACATTTGGCAAAGCAGATGTTGTGATTAAAATTATACGTTTTAATAGCTCTGTGCATCTCAGTGGGTACTCAGACACAGAGATTTTCCAGGCCCAATTAATTCCCATTAAAACAAGCCTAAAATAAAATGTTTTCTGCCAAGTTAGGAGATATGCTTTAATAACAGTTGCAAAACAACAGCCAGTACATGAATGCACCAAGTGCTGGTGTAACTCAGTGGGTCAGGCAGCATCTCCAGATTCTGGAACAGTTTCTTCCCTGTTTGTTTACTTTACACTTTACCTGTGACTTTAGAGATACAGCATGGAAACAAGCCCTTCATCCCATCAAATCCACGCTGACCAATGATCAGTCCTATCCTACACACTAGGGACAATTCTTTACAACTTCCCAAAGCCAATTAACTTACAAACTTGTACGATTTTGGAGTATGGGAAGAAACTGAACAACTGGAGAAAACCCACATGGTCACGGGGAGAACGATCAAACCCTGTACAGTCAGCAGCCGTAGTCAGGATCGAACCCGGGTCTCTGGCGCTGTAAGGCAGCAACTCTACCACTGCGCCACCGTGCCATTATCAGGCAACTGAACGGTCCTTTCATCTGAGTGCATTCCCGACCTCCCATCTACCTCATTGGAAACCTTTGAACTGTTTCTAATTGGACTTGGTGGGACTTCAATGTTATATCTTGCGCTAAATGTTGTAGTCTTTACCCTGAGCACTGTGGATAGATTGATTGTATTCATACATGGTCTTTTCTTTCACAGCATAGCACGCTAACAAAAGCTTTTCACTGCACATGATAATAATAAACTAAACTAAACTGAACGTTGCTGGAGAACATAGATAGGTAACATTTTGGATAGGGACCCTTCTTCAGACCCAAAACATCACCTATCCATGTTCACCAGAGATGCTGACTGACCCGCACTGGTCAGCACTGGGCCTGTACTCGCTGGAGTTTAGAAGGTTGAGGGGGAATCTCATTGAAACTTACAGAATAATGAGGCATAGGCAGAGTGGATGTGGAAAGGATGTTTCCACTGGTGGGAGAGTCAAGGACCAGAGGCCATAGAATTAAAGGGCGCGCTTTTAGAAAGGAGGTGAGGAGGAGCTTCTTTAGTCAGGGGGTAGTGAAACTGTGGAACTCATGGCCACGGAAGGCTGTGGAGGTCAAGTCGGTGGATATTTGTAAGGCAGAGATAGACAAATTCTTGATTAGAACGAGTGTTAAGGGTTGTGGGGAGAAGGCAGGAAAATGGGATTAGGAAGGAGAGATGAGCCATGATTGAATGATGGAGTAGACTCGATGGGCCGAATGGCCTAATTCTGCTCCTGTAACTTGTGAACTTGTGAACTTGTGAACCCGCTGAGTTACTCCGGCATTTTGTGCCTTTTTCTGCTTTAGTAACGGCTGCAAACCAATAGCAGTCTGAAGATGGGTCTCGACCCGAAACGTCACCCATTCCTTCTCTCCATAGATGCTGCCTCACCCGCTGAGTTACTCCAGCATTTTGTGTCTACCAGCAGTGCATCAATGTTTTGCAGAAATTGCAGAGCATTTGAAGTCATCGAAAAACGTTAATATGTAAAGCATTTCAGGACATTCCCAAATTTTCAGAACTCCTGATTTACTCTTGGTGAGCTAGCCAACGATATGCATATGAGTTCCTCTCAAAACAATGAGAATAAACAAGAAACCCCCCCCCACAAAGTGCTGGAGGAACTCAGCAGGTCAAGCAGCATCCCTGGAGAACATGGATAGGTGATGTTTTGGGTCGGGATCTTTCTTCATTGTACAGTGGAGGAATGGGCATGTGGTGGGGGGGGGGGTGGAAGCTATAAGAGAGGAGGGGAAGGAATAAGCAAAAGTTGCCTTGCGTATTAAATTTAATGTTCTTTTCTGTACTGGGGTGACATGCACAACTCTTCCTATTCAAACGGGATTTCTATATCACCGGTTCATTCTTTTAAACTGTCTTCAGAGTTCACCTTATATTTCCTTAACGTCAGACTAACAGAGATTTCACTCTCCTGTGGCACAGACATATCAATAAATGTATCTTTGCTGTCAAACCCAGTTCCTGCACTGAATCAATGAACAATGAAGCTAAAATATTCACTCTCTCGTCTTCTTTTCACTCTTTGTCTCTCCTTTCCTGAGGCCATGAAGTATTTCAGGATACAAGTCTCCCAGGATAACTGAATCCCCAAATTATCCAGGTTCGATTACCATGGTCCCACAGTCTAGCACAAGCTATTTAATCTCAGAGGTCATCGCAGTGATATTCCAACTCCCACTCATCCAACGATGACAACCATGTAATCTCACCAATACTCACTGCGAACGCAGAACATTGACATCAGTCTGAAGTAGGGTCTCGACCCAGAGCGTCACCCATTCCTTTACTCCAGAGATGCTGAGATACTCCAGCATTTTGCGTCCATCCTCCATAGAAAATGACATTACGCTAACAGGCCCTTCGGCCCACAATGTCTGTGCCCAACATGAGGCCCAGCTAAACTAATCTAAATTTACAGCACCAAAGACTTGGGTTAGATCCTGACCACGGGTGCTGTCTGTACGGAGTTTGCACGTTCTCCCCGTGACCGCGTGGGTTTTTATTCGGGATCTCCGGTTTCCTCCCACAATCCAAAGACGTACAAATTTGCAGGTTAATTGGTTAAGAAGGAACTGCAGATGCTGGAAAATCGAAGGTACACAAAAATGCTGGAGAAACTCAGCAAAGGGTTTCGGCCTAAAACGTTGCCTATTTCCTTCGCTCCATGGATGCTGCTGCACCCGCCGAGTTTCTCCAGCATTTTTATGTACCTGCAGGTTAATTGGCTTTGGTAAAATTGTAAATTGTCCCTAGTGCGTGTGGGATAGTGTTTGTGTGCGGGGATCGATGGGCGGCACGGACTCGATGGGCCGAAGGGTCTGTTTCCAAGCTGAACTAAACTAAACTAAACTAATCACATCCAACTGCCCATGATCCATACCTCTTCATTCCACGCATATCCATGTGCCCATGGAGAAGCCTCTTAAACACCACTATCGTATCTGCCTCCACCGCCACCACACTTGGCAGCACGTTCCAGGCACCCACCACTCTCTGTAAAAAACTTGCCTCTTTGCCCCGCATCCCCTTTAGACGTTCATCCTCTAGTCAATGACATTTCCACCCAAGGAACAATTGCTGTGACTGTCTACCCTACCCATGCCGAAGTGATCAAAATCAAAATCTCTAGCCGGGCGTTCGCTTTCTGTGCCTGGTACTGCTGAGATCTAGTGTATGACCAGCTGAGCTAGCGAAGGCTGTATGAGTCCGTACCGCGTCAGTCCTTCATCTCACAAGTTCACAAGTTACAGGAGTAGAATTAGGCCATTCGGCCCATCAAGTCTACTCCGCCATTCAATCATGGCTGATCTCTGCCTCCTAATCCCATTTTCTTGCCTTCTTCCCATAACCCTTGACACCCGTTCTAATCAAGAATTTGTTTAAGAAAGAACTGCAGATGCTGGAAAAATCGAAGGTAGACAAAAATGCTGGAGAAACTCAAACTCTGGTGGGTGAGGCAGCATCTATGGAGTGAAGGAATAGGTGACGTTTCGGGTCGAGACTTAAAAATATCTGCCTTAAAAATATCCACTGACTTGGCCTCCACAGCCCTCTGTGGCCATGAGCCTCACCGAGTTACCAGTACAGAAGACCTGCAGAACCTCAGCACAAACTCTGAGATGGCCTTCTAGCACAGATCCTTGCATCTTGGTGGAGTTGTTTCAAACGTAACTCAGCTCTATCTGCCATCTCATGAATGTCAAAGATCCAACAGCAGCATTTCATGGGAGAACAGTGGAGTTTAGAAACAAGGAACTGCAGATGCTGGTTTACACAAAAGGACACAAAGTATTGGAGTAACTCAGCGGGTCAGGCAGCATCTCTGGAGAAAGATACAAAAACCTGGAGTAACTCAGTGGGTCAGGCAGCATCTCTGGAGAACATGGATAGCTGACCTTTCGAGTCAGAACCTTTCTTCATATTGAATAAATGTTGGGGTTTAGTTTAATTTTGTTTAGAGATACAGCATGGAAACAGGCCCTTCCACCACCCACTCTGACCATCGATCACTAGTTCACACTAGTTCTGTGTTATCCCACTTCCAATCCACTTAGGGACAATTTTACAAGAGACCAATTAACCTACAAACCCGCACGCCTTTGGGATGTGGGAGGAAACTGGAGCCGGAGGAAACCCACGCGGTCACAGGGAGAATGTGCAAACTCCTCACTGACACCATCCGAGGTCAGGATTGAACCCGGGTCTCTGGCGCTTTGAGGCAGCCACTCTACCAGCTGTGCCACTATCCTCGGTGTCCTGGGAGATGTTTACTTTTCGAACAACAACTGTTGGGCAGCATGGTGGCACAAGGGTAGTACGGTGGCTCAGCAGTAGGGTTGCTGCCTTACAGCGCCAGGGACCCGGGTTCGATCCTGACTATGGATGCTGTCTGTGTGGAGTTTGTACGTTCTCCCTGTGACTTGTGTGGGTTTTCTCTGGGTGCTCTAGTTTCCTCCCACACGCTAAAGACGTTTAGGTTTGTAGGTTAATTGGCTTGGTAAAATTGTAATTTGTCCCTAGCGTGTGTAGGATAGTGTAAATGTGCGGGCATCGCTGGTTGGCGCGGACTCGGTGGGCTGAAGGGCCTGTTTCCCTCACTATTTCTCTAAACGAAACTGAAGTTATCTTATTGCTGTCACGTTGCTGTTGTGGAAGCTTCCTGGGCTTAAGATGGTTAATGCGCTTCATAATTTCAGTAATACTACATTTCATTGGTAAAACCATTTAAGAATTTAAGAAAATAGGAGCAGGAGTTGACCACCAAGCCCCTTTGGTCTGCCCTGCCATTCAGAACAACATCAAAAATCATGGCTCACAAAATCACGCAGCCCCCTCCTCACCCTTAATTTATAAGAAAACCATCCATCAAGTGGTAAGGAAGCACCTTCCCTGTCTGAACAAGGGTCTCAACCCAAAACGTCACCCATTCCTTCTCTCCAGAGATGCTGCCTGCCTGTTGAGTTACTCCAGCATTTTGTGTCTGTCTTCATTCTGCAGTCTGTCTGCAGCCACAGAAAGAAATGAAGTAAGTTAACAAATTCCATTTTTCCCCCCAAATCAGTTAACAGGCACAAAAGATCTCATTTTGGTATGAGAGCTCTTCATGAACAGACTATTATTATAATTGAAGTATAAGTGAATCTGAAAGCATTATTCTCAGGAGCTCAGGAACACCTCCTTCCTCTCTGTTATCAGGTTGCTATATGGTCCTCCCATAAGCTAGGGACCTGTCCTATTCAACTCTACCCATGTGTAGGAAGGAACTCATGGCCACTAGGGGCGCCGCACGAAGGCTGCCTCTGCCTACAGTCTGTCCGTTTTTTCCATCTTTCTTCTATTTTTTAGTTTGTTTAAAAGTATGTTGAGGAGGTTTCTTTAGTTTTTCTATGTGGGGGAGGGGAATGGGGTAAGGGGGAAACCGCCTCCCAGTCGCCTCCTGGCGAGGACGCGGCTATTCTCCGAGTCGCGTCCTCGCCCCCCTCCTCGCGGTCTACCAACTGGATTGGCGCGGCCTTTCCTGCCGGGGACCGGACCAGAGCCCCAGCAGCGGCGGCGCAGCGCTGGATACATCGCGGAGCGGGCGATGCCTCACCTGGGATCGCCGTTTGAATGTTGGGCCTGCTGCTTCAACATCGCGGGGCTGTGGTTTGAAGAGCTTCCAGCGCGGGCAGCACTGACCAACATCGCGGAGTCCTGGGGCCCTTTGCTGAGTGCCGCCAGCGTGGGTCTCCGCTCGGCGCAGCCTGTGGACTTCGGGAACCGCGAACTCCGGTAGGAAGTAGCCGATTCGGAGGTCCAAGCCGCTGAGGTTGTTCTCCCGTTCTGACGTCGGAGTTCTATCAGAGGGCCTGAGCATCGGGCCACCTGTAGCGGCGACTGCAGAGGGCTCTGGAGGCCCCGACCACGGGTGTACATCATAGAACATCAAAGAGGAGGATGACTGAACTTTGGGCCTTCCCTCACAGTAGGAAACTTTGATTCCGCCGTGCAGGGGATGTTTATGTTAAAATACTATCGTGTTTTGTTCTTTTTTTTTATTCGTAGGGCTGTATGGTGACCCCAAATATCACTGTACCAATTGGTGCAGGTGACAATAAATGTCCCTTGAATCTCTTGAATCTTGAACTGCAGACGCTGGTTTAAACCGAGGGACAGGCAGCATTGTCAGGGGAAAAGCCTTTTTCTCTGTCTCGAGTCTGAAGAAGGGTCTCGACCCAAAACATCACCCATGCCTTCTCTCCAGAGATGCTGTCTATACCTCTCCCCGTTGTGGATATTGGACTTTGATGGAACTGATGCACTACAATGTTGAGAACTATATTTTGCACTGGGTATCCTCCCCTTTGCTCTACTTACTGTGCTTCATTTCGACTTGATTGGTTTTATTTATAGTATTTTCTGATTTGGTTGGATACAATGCAAAACAAGGCTTCCCACTGTACCTCAGTACACATGACAATAATAAACTTAATCTGCCCCCCCCCCATCAGTCCTAACCAGAAACGTCACCTGTCCATGTTCTCCAGAGATGCTGACCTGCTAAATTACTCCAACACCGTGTCTTTCCGTGGTAAAGCAGCATCCTCAGTTCCTTGTTTGTTTCTAAATACCTATCTGTCGTCTTAGTAAAGGCCTTCCTCATTTTTATCATTCTTGAATAACTGACTTAACTCCATCAGTAACGTTTCTCATGCAAATGATGTTCATGCATTTATTGGAGGGAGAGTATCAGATTACCTTCCTGCAGTTTGTTTGCTGCAGCAAGATCTTCAACTTTAGGCTTTAGAGATACAGCGCGGGAACAGGCTCTTCTGCCCACCAAGTCCACGCTGGCCAGCGATCACACAGGGTACAATAATACTATCCTACATACGAGGGACAATTTACACTTTTACCAAAGCCAATTAACCTACAAACCTGTATGTCTTTGGGGATTGGGAAGAAACTGGAGCACACGGAGGAAACCAAACCTGTATGTCTTTGGAGATTGGGAAGAAACTGGAGCACACGGAGGGAAACCAAAGCAGTCACGGGGAGAAGCTACAAACTCCATACAGACAGCACCCATAGTCAGGATCGAACCTAGGGCCCTGGTGCTATAAGGCAGCAACTCTACCGCTGCGCCACCATACCATCCTCTACATTGCACTCTAAATTATCGAAGAACAATGTGCAGAACGCAAGTAGTAGAAGCAAGAGTAGGCTGCACAGCTTACCTGTACAAGCTTTCAGTCTTCATATTCAAGATCAGCTCTGCTCTTTTACATCAGTTCCATTTTCCCATCCGATGTTAAAATTCCTACATTCAGTAATTGCTCACAGACCTATTGATCTCGGTCTTTAATGTGCTTAACTGAGCTGCGAGAGCCTTTGGGCTGGAGAATTATAAAGATTCACAACACTTTGAATGAAGCAATTACTCAGCAGTTCAGTTCCAACCGGCTGACCTCATAACCTGAGACTATAACTTATGGTTTTAGACTCTCTAGCCCAGGGAAATAGCTTCCCCTGTCAAGTATTTAAGACTTTTCAATGTGTTCACATTCTACTAAAACCCTACACAATAAAGTATTGTGTATGAAGGAAGTGCAGATGCTGGTTTACACCCGAACATAGAAACAAAATGCTGGAGTAACTCAGCGGGACAGGCAGCATCTCTGGCCAGAAGGAATGGGTGACATTTCGGGTTGAGACCCTTTTTCAGACATATTCTCCCCAATCATTGCACTTATGCTGCTCCCATACCTCTGGACTTAATCCACATCAGATGGGGAAGGAGTTTAGTTTCGAGATACAGTGCGGAAACTGGCCCTTCGGCCCACTGAGTCCGTGCTGACCAGCAAACCCCACACATTAACACTAGCCTACACACACTAGGGATAATTTACACATCCACCAAGCCAATTAACCTATAAGCCTGTACATCTTTGGAGAGTGGGAGGAAACCGAAGATGTCGGAGTAAACTCATGCGGTCATGGGGAGAACGTGCAAACTCCGTACAGACAGCACCCGTAGTCAGGATCAAACCCAGGTCTCCGGCGCTGCATTCGCTGTAAGGCTGCAACTCCGCTGCTGCAAAGGAAACTGATTTGCCCAGTAGACTTGATGTACTATTGTGATTAACTCTGGAGCTTGATAAGTTATCCTGGCTCTGTCACTCCAACAGAATCTGATTCCATTGGGAATGGCCTGTGAGTAATGATACCTTGCATCTCAAGATGTCTCAGAAACTCATAGACACCAGCACTGCAGATGCTGGTTTACAAAAAAAGACACTCCTTCTTCTCTCCTCTCCTATCAGGCAAAAGGTATAGAAATGTGAAAACGCACACCTCCAGATTCAGGGACAGTTTCTTCCCAGCCGTTGTCAGGCAATTGAACCATCCTACCAACAACTAGAGAGCGGTCCTGAGGTCCTATCCACCTCATTGGAGACCCTCGGACTATCTTTAATTGTCCTTTACTGGACTTTACCTTGCACTAAACGTCATTCACGTTATTCCCTTTATCATGTATCTGTACATCATGGATAGCTTATACACCAAGGCAATAGCTTTTCACTCTACCTTGGCAACGTGACCATAAACTAAACTAAGTTATTCAAGGTTAGACCTTACAGCCCAAAAGTTGTTGCTTTATTACTCTCATCTGGGACCAGGGCCCATTAAACTAAAATATAATTAAAATACACAGGATATGACAGGAGTGTTTAAGAGGCCTTTAAAAAAAAGCACATGAATATGCGGGGCATGGAGAGATATGGATCATGGAGATTGGAAGGGCTTAGTTTAATTTGGCATCATATTCGACACAGACATCGTGGGCTGAGGGGGTCTGTTCCTCAACTGTACTCCTCTATGATCTATAATTTGACACAATGTTAATTCGCTTATGGGCCGTTCTTTTGGAAAGTGAACCAAAATATCACACATGTGACCAGATGTCATCACATAAAGTAATACATTAAAAAAATTCTTGTGAGAGATTAATCTTACTCGTTGCTATTTTCCGACCTACGGAACTATAATGCATGTCTGCTATAGATATGAACATTCTAGCTTTTTTTTTAATTCACAGAGATTGTAAAATAAAACTGAGTTATGAAAAAAAATGCTTCAGTGTGAGGTCACACACGTGACCAGTCATATTTGACCTCTGACCCTAAACAAACATCGTCAGCATTATATCAAAATTTCACTTGATAAACGTTGAAAAAAAATATGAATCATATATACAGTACAAATCAATATATCTGTAATGCTTTCAGAATTAGAAGTGTGACGTATATTTTGGTCACATACGTGACTAAGACTGGGGGGCCTTATGTGAAACTCTCTGGATTTGACCCAGATTCTTTAAACTGCAAAAATGGCATGCTAAACTTCCCAGACACTGCTCATATAATGGAGGAATAAGCCTCCACCTGCAGGGGAAGTCTTCATCAGCTGTTACTACTGCTGCTCAGAGCTCTCAATACCTCAAGTAGCAGCACAGTTTTTTTTAAATCAAAAAATTTATTCAATTATTAAATAATACTAATTACACTACAATAAAACAAGCCAGAACCCACCACCATAATACAATACAAACATATATCCATAATAACCTACTATACAACTATGATACAATCCTTATTGAGGATACATTCAACACCCTGCGGAGCCCAGCGGTCCCGGAACTCCCTCAGGGTGCCCGTGGACAGGGCGTAGTCCCTTTCTAACCGCACCCGGGCACGGACGTATACCCGGAAAAGTATACTCGGGTAGAGCCCTCCACCGCCTGGCGCCTTGACTCGCGGATGGCCAGCTTGGCCAGGCCCAGGAGCAACCCAACCAGGACATCTTCAGCCCTACCCTCTCCCCTACGCACAGGGTGTCCAAAGATGAGGATGGTGGGTGAAAAATGCAGCCAGAAGGCAAGGAGCAGCCCCTTTAGGTATTCAAACAGTGGCTGCAGCCTCACGCACTCCATATACACGTGGTACACAGACTCTTCCAGCCCGCAAAAGTGGCAGGCGGCTGGCGAGTGTGTGAACTGCGAGAGAAACAGGTTGCAGGGAACACCTCGGTGCAATACCCTCCACCCCAGGTCCCCGATGTAGAGGGGGAGAATCCCTGCGTAGAGGGACCCCCACCGGGGGGCCACCTCACGACCGGAAGGCAACACCGACCGCCACTTGGTGCCCGGACGGTGGACCAGGGCGAGGAAGTGCAGGGTGTGGAGGAGGAGCCCGTACAGGACACACCTCCCTGCGTCTCGGAGGGAGATGAAGGGTGTCGAGGAAAGGCGGCTCAAATTGTGTGGGACCGGCTCCCGGGATGGATTACGGCGCCTGGGGGCTTCCGGCTGAGCGGGGGCTTGCTCAACCACAAGTACTCCACACGTTTGAGCCCCCCCGACACCCGGTGGGGCGGGACAAGGACCGGCTGCTCTCACGCTCGGGCCGTCACCCTCCGCCGGCGGAGGGGGGGCCCGGTCGACGGCAACCAGGTTCCAGACTCTGGGCCGGGCATCCCCATCAGGACCGCACGGCTGACGCCCACCATCGGGATCCGCGTACCTCCTTGAAGGCAGCAGCTCCGTTGGAAAAAGTGCGTCGCCAGCACATGCCCCCTGGGAGGATGCCCTGAGTACAGTTATAGGAGCCGCACAGTGGTGCAACTGGTAGAGCCTCTGCCTCACAGCGTCAGAAACCTGGGTTTGATCCTGGCCTTGGGTGCTGTCTGTGTGGAGTTTGCACGTTCTCCCTATGACCGCGTGGGTTGCCTCGGGGTGAACCGTTTCTCCCCCAGATCCCGAAGACGTGCGGGTTTGTAAGTTGACTGATCTCTGTAAATTGCCACAACCAAGTGTGTAGAGAGTGGATCAGAAAGTGGGATAACATAGAATTACTGTGAACGGGTGGTCGATGGTTGGAGTGGAATCAGTGGGTCGAAGTGTGCAGGAAAAGGAACTGCAGATGCTGGTTTCAACCGAAGATAGACACAAAAAGCTGGAGTAACTCAGCAGGACAGGCAACATCTCTGGAGAGAAGGAATGGGTAACGTTTCCGGTCGAGACCCTTCTTCAGAAACCCTTGATCAGAAGAAGGGTCTCAACCCGAAACATCACCCATTCCTTCTCTGCAGAGATGCTGTCTGTCCCGCTGAGTTGCTCCAGCTTTTTGTGTCTATCTTCAGTGGGCCGAAGGACCTGTTCTCATGCTGTATCTCTAAACTGAACTTAAACCTTCACAAGATGGCCCTGGTGACCATCAGGAAGAAGGGCAGATGGAAGTGGACCCTGGTGTGAACACTCATGCTGGTGTTCCCATTCTTTAGCTTTTACTTTACACTTTAGGTTCAGTGTGGAAACATGCCCACTGAGTCCACGCTGACCGGAGTTGGGAGGAAACTGAACACCCAGGGAAACCCCACACAGGTCACAGGGAGAACGTACAAACTCCGTACAGACAGCACCCGTAGTTAGGATCGAACCCGGGTTTCTAGCGCTTTAACGCTGCACCCCCGTGCCACTCAGTCGACAGGAACTGTGCAGGTAATGAGCTTCCTAGGGATGGTAGGAATGGGTGGTGGTCATAAGATCACAAGGTCATAAGGAATAGGAGAATTAGGCCATTCGGTAAGTCTATGCCATGCAATCATGGCTGATCCATCTCTCCCTCCTAACCCCATTCTCCTGCCTTCTCCCCATAACCCCAGACACCCGTACTAATCAAGACTCCATCCATCTCTGCCTTAAATATATCCACTGACTTGTCCCCCACAGCCAAGTGGGTCGGCAAAGTGCTTCACTGGCCCAGTTTTCCCACCGCTTTTTGTTGCTAGTTGTGTCGCAACAAACATCAGCTGCTTAGCAACAGCTGTGGAAGCGTTAATCTTCAACAGCTGGAAAATGTAAAAAATATAAGCAATAACCCTTTGGGCAACGTAAATTTGCTACAGCCACCACTGAACTCCCTCTGGAGGCAAGTACCGTACATTTTAAAACTAGTACTGGGTCTCGACTAATACTGGGTCTGCCAGGTCTTTATCCTGCACAGTAACCTTGCTTTCGTTAGAGGGTGAGAGAAAATAAGATCCAATTATAGCTCGTTGGGACCAGAAACCAAAGGTCACCTGTCCTCATTTTTCACTCTTTTGATGCAATTTATGAGGATGTTGCCAGGACCTGAGGGCCTGAGCTGCAGAGAGAGGCTGGCCAGACGCAAGAGGCTTTCTCCAGGTGCATAAGATCATGAGAGGAATACATAGTGTTAATGCAGAGAGTCGTTCACCCAGAGCAGAAACATAGAAACATAGAAACATAGAAAATAGGTGCAGCAGGAGGCCATTCGGCCCTTCGAGCCAGCACCGCCATTCATTGTGATCATGGCTGATCGTCCCCAATCAATAACCCGTGCCTGCCTTCTCCCCATATCCCTTGATTCCACTAGCCCCTAGTGCTCTATCTCTTAGTAAGAGAATCAAGAACCAGAGCTCATAGGTTAAAGGTGAGAGGGCAAAGTTACCCCTCAGGTTCCTATTAAATCTTTATCCTCTCACCTTAAACCTATGTCCCCTGGTTCTTCATTCCCCTACTCTGGGTGAAAGACTCTCAGATCTAATAGGAACCTGAGGGGCAACATATTATCCTCTCACCTTAAACCTATGTCCCCTGGTTCTTCATTCCCCTACTCTGGGTGAAAGACTCTCAGATCTAATAGGAACCTGAGGGGCAACATATTATCCTCTCACCTTAAACCTATGTCCCCTGGTTCTTCATTCCCCTACTCTGGGTGAAAGACTCTCAGATCTAATAGGAACCTGAGGGGCAACATTTTCACACCGTGGGTGGTGGGTAAATGAGTCATAGAGTCATACAGCATGGAAACAGGCCCTTCGGCCCAACTTGCCCACACTGGCCACCATGTCCCAACTACTGCGCAAACAAAACCGTGTAGGAACAGCTTCTGCTCTGCTCTTAACACCCTCAGGGATAGACACAGAATTCAGATAACCACCCTCTCCAGTTCGTGTTAGAATGGGTCAGTCCTGATGAAGGGTCATCAATCTGTAACTTTCACTTGTATTCTACTTGGGCAGCTTACAACCAAACAGTATGAACATTGACTTCTCCAATTTTAGTTAATTAACCTACTAACGCCCTCCCCTTTTCACCACGTCCCCCTTTTCCCCCTCTCACCCCCATGACCCACTTGGATGAGCACCCATTTCTCCCATTCCCCTGATCCCTACCACCGAAATCCCCTCCTCCAGCTTCACATTTCCCGCCTTTTTGATCCTTATCCCACATTTATTTGGCTTTTCATCTCTGGCGTTTATCCACCCATCTTCCATTCAACCCTCCCCCACCCCACCCCCCCCACCCCACCCCCCACCCCCCTCCTCATCTGTATCCACCTGTCACTTGCCAAGCTTTGTCTTAAGGGCCTGTCCCACGGGCAAGCGACTCCATCATGCGGCAAGCGCGACCTAAACGGACGCGGGGGCCGTGTGGGGGGCCGCACGGAGGTCACGGGGCTGGTCCCACGTAGATCGGCGGAGCCGTATGGAGTTGGTCCCGACACCGCGCGGGACTCCGAAAAACTGACACTGTTCAAAAATTTCGCGCGGCAACGGCCTGCCGCCCCGCTGCCGCATCGAGGCTGCGCGCACCGCCTCGACGCCGCGTGCACCGTCTCCGTCAACTCTGGAATTGTTGTGAAGGAAGGAACTGCAGATGCCCATTTACACCGAAGATGGACACGCCAAAAATGCTGGAGTAACTCAGTAGATCAGGGAGCTTCTGTGGACAGGTGGTGTTTCGGGTCGAGACACCTTCTTCGGACTGAAGTCTTCTGCAGTCTTCTATGGTCTGAGGAAGGGTCTCGACCCGAAACATCACCTACCCGTGTTCACCTACCTAAAAACCGAAACATCACCTACCTGTGATCACCTACATAAAAACCGAAACATCACCTACCCGTGTTCACCTACATAAAAACCGCTCGAGCTTCCAACGGACTTCGCTCGAACTGGACGTCCGCGCACCCCCCGCTTCCGGTTAGGTCGCACTCGCCGCATGGAATCGCATGCCCGTGGGACAGGCCGTACGGTGATCACTCGGCCTCCGCGCGGCCCCCGCTTCCGGTTAGGTTGCGCTTGCCGCATGGAATCGCATGCCCGTGGGACAGGCCGTACGGTGATCACTCGGCCCCCGCGCGGCCCCCGCATGGCCCCCGCTTCCGGTTAGGTCGCGTTTGCCGCATGGAGTCGCCTGCCCATGGGACAGGCCCTTTACCCCCCACCCTCCACCCCCTTCTCTTCCAGAGGAGGTAGTTGAGGCAGGTATGGACTGTTTCCATGCTATGACTCTATGACTGTACTCCAATTTAGCTAATGTGTGTTAAGGATAAAATTCCCAGCAGTCGTGTACTGTTAATATGGAAGCTGGTTTCAATAGAGTATTTTTTTTTAAACCACTTTGCTCTCATCTCAAGTAAACTGGTCACGGATAGAACTCCTACTTATAAATGAACAGATTAAAACAGGTTGGATTAACTCACATGTAAAATTTGGGTTGCTTTCAGGGAAATTGACTGAAAGTAGATTTGAACAATTTTTACAAAAAGCAGGAGCAACTCAATGTGTCAGACAGTCTCTCTGGAGAAAAGGAATAGGTGACGTTTCAGATCGAGACCCTTCTTCAGACCCGAAGCGTCACCCATTCATTCCTTCTCTCCAGAGATGCTGCCTGTTCCGCAGAGTTACTACAGCTTTTTGTGTCTATCTTCGGTTTAAACCAGCATCTGCGGTTCCTTCTTACACCTGACAATTTTCTGGCGACTCCCATTTCCGAAGTACATTCCACACAGTAGCAACCAACGATTAGGCAAACTGATGGGGCACAGACCTAGTGCGAACACATCCACTCCAGACCTAACGATCTAACTCCGGCACTAATCAAATCCACTCCCTTCCTTCGGAAGCATGAATGTATTACTTCCGACGATAGACACAAAAAGCTGGAGTAACTCAGCGGGACAGGCAGCATTTCTGGAGAGAAGGAATGGGTGACGCTTTGGGTTGAGATCCTTCTTCAGACAGTCAAGGGAGAGGGAGACAAGAGATATGGAAGGGTAAGGTGTGAAAAATGAGAGATCAAAGGGGCAAAGATCAAGGAAAATGTAGAATATATCATTGTTAGCTAGGGAAGGTGACAACGATGCCTACAGTGTAACATTTAATCTCTCGTTTTTCTCACAACACCCTTCAGTATCTCTCGTTTCCCTCTCCCCTGACTCTCAGTCTGAAAGAGGGTCTCGACCCAAAATTTCACCAATTTCTTCTATCCAGAGATGCTGCCTGTCCCGCTGAGTAACTCCAGCATTTTGTGTCTATCTTCGGTGTAAACCAGCATCTGCAGTTCCTTCCTACACAATGTATTACTTTTCTTTGGCTGACCCTTCCTGCTCCACTCCATCTGGTATACAAGCTGACTTCCCGCAAAAGACAATGGTCATACCTGGTTGCCCAATTCGAGAAAGAATTGATACGGAATTGCCCTTCCGGACAAGACATGACAGCATAAGACCATAAGACATAGGGGCTGAGTTAGGCCATTCGGCCCATCGAGTCTACTCCGTCATTTGATCATGGCTATCAATAGACAATAGGTGCAGGAGTAGGCCATTTGGCCCTTCGAGCCAGCTGTGATCATTGCTGATCATCCACAATCAGTACCCCGTACCTACCTTCTCCTTGACTCCGCTATCTTTAAGAGCTCTGTCTAACTCTATAATTCTATCTTAGCCCCATTCTCCTGCCTTCTCCCTTTAACCTTTGACATCATTACTAATCAAGAATCTATCAAACTCTGTCTTAAAAATTCCCACTTACTTGGCCTCCACAGCAATCTGTGGCAATGACTTCCGCAGATTCACCCCCCCAGCTAAAGAAATTACTCCTCTTCTCCTTTCTGAAGGTGCGTCTTTTTATTCTGAGGCTGTGCCCTCTGGTCTTAGGCTCTCCCACTACTGGCAACATCCTCTCCTCGTCCACTCTATCTAAGTGTGTGCATTGCCTGCTGTGTATTAGTAGATGCAGGAGATGGCTCTGGTGTTGTAGTCAGAGGCCACACTGCCTGGCCAGCCCCACACCACGCTGGACAAACACACATTTCACTCCTGCCATCGGGAAGAAGATACAGGAGCCTGGAAACTATAATGTCCAGGTTTATGAACAGCTTCTTCCCTACGGCCAATAGGCTATTAAACACTACAACCTTCAAATGAGGTCTAAGCTACATAGACTTGAGGGCATTGGTTTTGCACTATTATTGTTTGTTTGTTTTTTATGTGTACATATGTACGATATGATACGATAGAACGTTATTCAACATTTAAGAAACATTTAGACAGGTACACGGATAGGACAGGTTTAGAGGGATATGGGCCAAATGTAGGCAGGTGGGACTAGTGTAGATGGGACATGTTGGTTGTTGTGGGCAGGTTTGGCTGAAGGACCTGTATCCACACTGTATAACTCTTTGACTCCATGACTCCATGACACTAAGCTGTTTGTTTCCAATGGGCGACATATACTTTGCCTTCGGTGTTACCTGGAGCCCTCAGTATATGGTATCCCTGAGGTTGTACCCCAGGGAAACTGGGCTGACTGCTAGTGTAAAATCGTCACACCTTCACTCACTGCAAATCTGGGCATATGACAACGACACCAACACAAATCTGCTGCTTGGATGATGCATGTCACAGCTGGTAGAACTGCTGCCTCACGGTGCCAGAGACCTGGTTTGATCCTGTCCTCGGGTGCCGCATGTGTGGAGTTTGCACGTTCTCCCTGCTACTGCTCGGGTTTCCTCCGGGCGCTCTGGCTTCCATCCACATCGCAAAAGACTTGTGGGTTTATAGGTTAATTTGGCCACTGAGGATTACTCCTGGTGTATAGGGAGTAGATGAGAAAGTGGGATAACATAGAACTAGTGTAAGTGGGTGATCAATGTTCAGCATTGGTTTTCGGTGGGGCCGAAGGGCCTGCTTCCATGATGTCTTTCAATTCAATTCAAGAACGCTCTAAACTAAACTAAACTAAATACGGTTTACCAATGATGGGGAGATTAAAATTGACGATGCAAATGAGGGCAGAATGGAAGAAGCACAGGATGGAAAGGAATGAGGAAAAACAACTGCGGTACAATGGAGAAAAGAAGAGTGAGCATAAAGAGGAGAAGGGAACTGTGTACACACATTTCATTCAGTATCGAGTAACAAAATTCCCCATCAGGGAGCAGAGAATGAGAGTAGATTACATTGTTACACAAAGCCATAGAGGGGCTTTTGTTCAGAAACAACCCTGAATCAACTGAGCCGTCGAGGAGATTTCAGAGAAAATGACTGGCATTAGATAGTTGTAATGGAACAATTGGTCGTAACGGCAGCCTGACTTCAGTCGCTTGGCACTCCAGAGGAAAATAAAAACATCCGTCAGTCCTGGAGAATAATCTCCATTACACAGCTGATTATTAATTTCAGGACAATTAAGCTCTGCAGGGACCATTTTCACACCATTTTCAAAATAAAAATAATCAAGGCTTCAGCCTTTCAGGAAGGCTTCCTTTCACCATTCCTGGATAAAGCAATATTCTTGGCTGTGTTTCATTTGCTTATTATCTTTTATTATAGACTGCATTAAAATGTTGCACATTTCATTTCCCTAAGGGACCCTCATTATATTCACCAGACGGCAAAGGTTATACTGTGCAGTGTTGGGGGTGGGGTATGGTACAGGCAGCGTATTATATGCGGTACGGGTAAGTCTCCTGTGAGTTTGCTCACTATTCCGTTTTCTGAAAATCCAGTCATTTCTCCACCATTATTTCCACTTCTCCTTTTCCCTCTCTTTGTTCTTATCTCTCTCACAAACTCCTTGTGATGTCTCCATTTCTTCCATCGACTCTTGGTCTCACTCTTATTCTGCCTCTTTCTCCACTTCACTGTCTGCTCTCTATTTTGTCTGTAACTCGTTTTCACCCAGCCCACAGCTAACCTGTTCCTTTCATCCGTTCCTTTTTTGCATATCGTTCATTCATTGTTTATATATCTCTCTATATCACCGTCTATATCCTCTCATTTCCCTTTCCCCTGACTCTCAGTCTGAGAAGGTTCTTGTCCCGAAACTTCACCTATTCCTTTTCTCCAGAGATGCTGTCTGACCCACTGAGTTATTCCAGCATATTGTGTCTACCTTCGGTTTAAACCAGCATCAGCAGTTCATTCCTACACATATTCTATTATTGTGTGTGCGCGCGCGTGTGTGTGTGTGTGCGTGTGTGTGTGTGTGTGCGGGTGCGTGAATGTGTGTGTGTGTGTGTGTGTGCGTGTGCGTGTGCGTGTGTGTGTGTGTGTGCGGGGTGCGTGTATGTGTGTGTGTGTGTGTGTGTGTGTGTGTGCGTGTGTGTGTGTGTGTGTGCGTGTGTGCGGGTGCGTGTATGGTGTGTGTGTGTGTGTGTGTGGGTGCGTGTATGTGTGTGTGTATGAGTGTGTGTATGAGTGTGTGTACATGTATTGTATGTGTGTGTATGTGTGTGTATGAGTGTGTTTGTGTATGTGTGTGTGTACATGTGTGTATGTGTGTGTGTATGAGTGTGTGTATGTACATGTGTGTATGTGTGTGTGGACATGTGTGTATGTGTGTGTATGAGTGTGTGTATGTACATGTGTGTATATGTGTGTGGACATGCGTGTATGTGTGTGTGTGGGTATGAGTGTGTGTGTACATGTGTGTATGTGCGTGTGGACATGCGTATGTGTGTGTATGAGTGTGTGTGTGTACATGTGTGTGTGTGGACATGCATGTATGTATGTGTGTGTGTGTGTGTGTGTGTGGGTATGAGTGTGTGTGTACATGTGTGTATGTGTGTGTGGACATGTGTGTGTGTGTGTGTGTATGTCTGTGTGTGGGTATGAGTGTGTGTTTACATGTGCATATGTGTGTGTCTATACATGTGTGTGTGTGTGTGTGTGTGTGTGTACATGTGTGTATGTGTGTGTGGACATGTGTGTGTGTGTGCGTACATGTGTGTGTACATATGTGTGTGTGTGTATGTGTGTGTGGACATGTGTGTGTGTGTACATGTGTGTTTGAGTGTGCGTGTGTACATGTGTGTGTGTGTGTACATGTGTGTATGTGTGTGGACAAGTGTGTGTATGTGTGTGTGTGTAATTTGTCAGGGTCCCTCAGACCCTCCATATTCCTTTACACTTTGTTTCATTTTCAATAATTTTAAATTCTGTTCCTTTTTATATGTCTTGTTCTTTAATGTCTCAGGTGGTTGTTGTAGAACATAGAACAGTACATCACAGAACAAGCCATTTGGCCCACAATGTCCGTGGCGAGATAGTTCAAGTTCATAAGATCATAAGTAATAGGAGCAAAATTAGACATTCGGCCCATCAAGTCTACTCTGCCATTCAATCATGGCTGATCTAACTTTCCCTCCTAACCCCATTCTCCTGCCTTCTCCCCATAACCCTGACACCGAAACAAATCAAGAATCTATCTCTGCCTTAAAAATACCCATTGGCTTGGCCATCACAGCCGTCTGTAGCAATGAATTCCATGGACTCACCACCCTCTTACTAAAGAAATTCCTCCTCATCTCCTTCCTAAAGGTACATCCTAAAATTCTTACGCTATGAACTCTGCTCCTAGACTCTCCCACTAGTGAAAGCATCCTGTCCACATCCACTCTATCCAAGCCTTTCACTATTCGGTAAGTTTCAATGAGGTCCCCCTCAATCTTCTAAACTCCAGCGAGTACAGGCCCAGTGCCATCAAACACTCATCATAGGTTAACCCACTCATTCCTGGGATTATTATTCTCATAAACCTCCGCTGGACCCGCTCCAGTGCCAGCACACACCCTTCCTCAGATATGGGGCCCAGAATTGCTCACAATATTCCAATACTCTTGCCGATCTGCCTGCATATAATCCTTATCCCTCCATTCCCTGCATAATTATAGTCTGCCATTAAAGCTAGGGACTACCTTTGTGATATTAAGTCGCATCTATGACATTTCTAATGGCTCAGATGCCTCTCTAATCCTCCTGAAGGTGGGCTGACATGATGAGTGGAAAGTAAGATGAAACGTGAACCTTTACATTTCTTTCATCAGAGGTTGGTGAATCTGTGGAATTCATTGCCACAGATGGCTTTGGAGGCCAAGTCAATGGATATTTATAAGGCAGAGATAGCTAGATTCTAGATTAGTACAGGTGTCAGGGGTAATAGGGAGA
Source organism: Malacoraja senta (assembly GCA_038087875.1). Lineage (NCBI taxonomy): Eukaryota > Metazoa > Chordata > Chondrichthyes > Rajiformes > Rajidae > Malacoraja > Malacoraja senta. The sequence goes on along the minus strand of JAXLNO010000761.1, from coordinate 20,547 downwards.
AGGCAGGGGAATGGGGTTAGGAGGGAGAGATAGAACAGCCATGATTGAATGGTGGAGTAGACATAATGGGCCAAATGGCCTAATTCTGTTCCTATCACTTATAACCTTATGACCTTTAGTTCACAGCAAACAAATATAGAGAGAAGTCTTATGATTAAAATGACCTATGAACTCAGTCAATTCAATTGTTCTTGTGTTATTTATAGTTTTAGTTTTGGAGATAACAGCGTGGAAACAGGCCCTTCAGCCCACCAAGTCCACACCGACCAGCGATCCCCGCACATTAACACCACCCTACACACAATAGCGCCAGTTTTATATTTATACCAAGCCAGTCGACCTACAAACCTGCATGTCTTTGGCGTGTGGGAGGAAACGGATGAAATCGGAGCAATCCCACGCGGTCACAGGGAGAACGTTCAAACTTCCTACAGATCACAGCACCCGTAGTCAAGATTGAACCCGGGTCTCTGGCGCTGTGAGGCTGTAGCTCTACTGCTGCGCCACCGTGCTGCCCGTTTCAAAAATTCAAGTCAGAACGAGCGTCTTCCTGGCATCTTTCAACAGTCCCTGGTGACCTCGTGCAACATTGTGGCTACAGGTCGAACGAGATCAAGGAACCCTCCTGTCAAACTGCATCTGATAAATCAGCAGACCTTCCTGTTGAAATCGCCCCATTAAAAGTTCTGAGAGAAACAAACTCACAGGATAAGCTTTGAGTGTGGTGCTCAACGTCTAGCACCAGGTGTTATTTGGAAGGTAGGCACCGCACAAAAAGCTGGAGTAACTCAGCGGGACAGGCAACATCTCTGGAGAAAAAGGAAAGGTGACGTTTCAGGTCGACTGAGATATAGGTTAATTGGCTCTGTAAAATTGTCCCTAGTAACTAGTGTACAGGTGCGGACTCGCTGGGACAAAGTGCCTGTCTCCACGCTGTATCTCTAAGTAGACAATAAACAATAGACAATAGACAATAGGTGTAGTAGTAGGCCATTCGGCCCTTCGAGCCAGCACCGCCATTCAATGTGATCATGCCTGATCATCCCCAATCAGTACCCTGTTCCTGCCTTCTCCCCATATCCCCTGACTCCGCTATTTTTAAAAGCCCTATCTAGCTCTCTCTTGAAAGCATCCAGAGAACCTGCCTCCACCGCCCTCTGAGGCAGAGAATTCCACAGACTCACCACTCTCTGTGAGAAAAAGTGTTTCCTCGTCTCCGTTCTAAATGGCTTACTCCTTATTCTTAAACTGTGGCCCCTGGTTCTGGACTCCCCCAACATCGGGAACATGTTTCCTGCCTCTAGCGTGTCCAAGCCCTTAACAATCTTTTATGTTTCAATGAGATGCCCTCTCATCCTTCTAAACTCCAGAGTGTACAAGCCCAGCTGCTCCATTCTCTCAGCATATGACAGTCCTGCCATCCCGGGAATTAACCTTGTAAACCTACGCTGCACTCCCTCAATAGCAAGAATGTCCTTCCTCAAATTAGGGGACCAAAACAGCACACAATACTCCAGGTGTGGTCTCACTAGGGCTCTGTACAACTGCAGGAGGACCTCTTTGCTCCTATATTCGATTCCTCTTGTTATAAAGGCCAACATGCCATTCGCTTTCTTCACTGCCTGCTGTACCTGCATGCTAATCCAAACTAAACCAAACCAAACTAGACCAAACTAAACTAAACTAAAAGTATTGCTTCCCTCCATTCAAAATGTCTGCTTTTCTTACCCAGATGGGCAGAGAAGGTGAACTACTATAGTGTCACACCAAAGAACATTTCCCCTCCATTCATTGTGTTAGCATTATGAGGAACGATGGTTTTGCAATGCCAATGAACTTCCTTATCTAGATTTATGAGCAGGAAGCAGGAAATATCATTGTTGGGAAAGGAAAATCGACCCTGTTATGTTAACATTTAAGAACTGGCGCACATGAACCTAGATGTTGATATCGATAGAACGTCTTGTTAGATGACAGCTGCATCTATCGCTCTTTATGAACCCTTGACCATCTGTTTCTTACCGTCCCACGAGGCGCCCTTTGTATCTCCAAGCATTTCTGCATCTCCGCGCATAATATTTTATTCAAATTAGGATTGCAAAGACTGGGCAACTGGGTAATTTATCAAAAATTTGCCCCAATTATACAGCCATTAAGGCGGATTGACCTAATACTTTTGTCCCTGTTAAACAAATTTTGCTTGTCATTTTGTGGCAAACACAAAGAAATGCTGAGCAGAGAAAGGGTGCAATCATCATTATGGAAATTACAATTTGCACAATATAAAATCAACTGTAAGCATTAACACTGATGAGGCTCATATTTCATTAACCATCTGTATGAAAATAATGGTTTCTGCAGGGAATTAAAGTTCTTGGGCCAGTAATCTCCATTGAGCAATATAATTAGATGGATAAAGCCCATTTTTGCAAGGCATTCGACAATAGCTTGGACAATACATGCTAGTTCTTTCTATATACTATTACTAACGATTCATAATAAGCAGGTTACTGCATTACACAGTGGATTAGACTGCATGTGCAGAGACCCCTATTATTTCAATGCTACACCGATTAAAATGAGCAAATTGGTCAGGATTAGATTTTGCCGGATTGATTTTCATTTCTGATGTTCTTGCGTCCCTTTTCATGGAGGCTCCTGAGTTGACAATGCTGGGTTTTTTTTTTTTTGATTAGTCACCACTTAAAACAGTGCAGAGAGGTGGAGCGTGATGCTCATATTACAGCCCAGCGGGAACCTGCGGGAACATTTGCACTTTCTTCCCCATACCAATTGAAATGCCACAGAAATTGATGAGTAACGATGTCGGTGCCAGACCGAAGGCAAGGCTGGCCACCTGTCTAATTAGTCTAATTGCGTACCTATTTTGCACTCATTTGACAAGAGATTGTTATCGTGTTTTCAAAGGGCACTTTGGGTGCAGTGGATTTACGTCAGGCCCACAATTTAACTCCCCCTCCCATTCCCACACTGGCCTTTCTGTCCTGGGCCTCCTCCACTGGCAGAGTGGCGAGTTCTCACAAAGGGTGGTGGGCGTATGGAACAAGCTGCCAGAGGAGGTAGTTGAGGCTGGGACTCTCCCAACATTTAAGAAGCAGTTAGATGGCTACATGGATAGGGCTCTTAAATGGGGATATGGGGAGAAGGCAGGAACTGATTGTGGATGATCAGCCATGATCACATTAAATGGCGGTGCTGGCTCGAAGGGCCGAATGGCCTACTCCTGCACCTATTGTCTATTGTCTATTGTCTATTGACTGGTTTGGAGGGATATGGACCAAACGTGGGTAGGTGGGACTAGTGTAGCTGGGACATGTTGGCCGGTGTGGGCAAGTTGGGCCGAAGAGCCTGTTTTCATACTGTATCACTCTATGACTCTATGACTAGTCAGGCCTAACGCAAATTGGAAGGGCAGCACCTCATATTTCAATAGACAATAGACAATAGGTGCAGGAGTAGGCCATTCGGCCCTTCGAGCCAGCACCGCCATTCACTTGGGCAGCTTACAAACCAGCGGTATGACTAATTGCCTCATTTTAAGTAACCCCTGCTTTCCCTCTCCCTCCGTCCCTCCCCCACCCTAGTTATCCGACTAGTTTCTCTGCCCTGAATACTTTTACTGATTGTATGCCTCCTTGTCACCTTCCTCTCATCAAATAATGAACCATTCGACATTTCCTTGTTCGAGGCGTACCGTGGCCCTATCCCCGAACTCTACCTCCGCTACATCGACGATTGCATCGGTGCTACCTCCTGCACCCATACACAACTCACTGACTTCATCCATTTCACCACTAACTTCCATCCAGCACTCAAATACACCTGGACCATTTCCGACATCTCCCTACTGTTTCTAGACCTCACTATCTCCATTGCAGGTGACAGACTACTGACCGACCTACTATAAACCCACTGACTCCCATGGCTATCTGGACTACACTTCTTCCCGCCCTGCTTCCTGTAAGGACTCCATCACCTACTCCCAATTCCTCCATCTACGCCGCATCTGCACCCAGGATGAGGTGTTCCAAACCAGGGCATCGGAGAAGTCCTCATTCTTTAGGGAACGGGGGTTCCCCTCTTCTACTATAGATGAGGCTCTCACCAGGGTCTCCTCTATACCCCGTAACTCTGCTCTCACTCCCCATCCCCCCACTCGTAACAAGGACAGAGTCCCCCTTGTCCTCACCTTCTACCCTCCCAGCCGTCCCATACAACAGATAATCCTCCGACATTTTCGCCACCTCCAACGGGATCCCACCACTGGCCACATCTTCCCATCTCCTCCCCTTTCGGCTTTCCGCAGAGACCACTCCCTCCGTAACTCCCTGGTCAATTCGTCCCTTCCCACCCAAAACACCCTCTCTCCTGGCACTTTCCATTGCAACCGCAGGAAATACTACACTTGTCGCTTTACCTCCCCCCTTGACTCCATTCAAGGACCCAAGCCGTCTTTCCAGGTGCGGCAGAGGTTCACCTGCACCTCTTCCAACCTCATCTATTGCATCTGCTCCTCTAGGTGTCAGCTGCTCTACATCGGTGAGACCAAGCGGAGGCTTGACGATCGCTTCGCCCAACACCTCCACTCGGTTCGCAATAACCAACCTGATCTCCCGGTGGCTCAGCACTTCAACTCCCCCTCCCATTCCGAATCCGACCTTTTGTCCTGGGCCTCCTCCATGGCCAGAGTGAGGCCCACCGTAAATTGGAGTAGCAGCACCTCGTATTTCGCTTGGGTAGTTTTCACCCCAGCGGTATGAACATTGACTTCTCCAATTCAAGGTAGTCCCTGCTTTCTCCCTCTTTCTCCTCCCCTTCCCAGCTCTCCCACAACCCACTGTCTCCGCCTCTTCCTTTTTTCTTCCTGCCCCCCCCCACATCAGTCTGAAGAAGGGTCTCGATCCGAAACGTCGCCTATTTCCTTCACTCCATAGATGCTGCTTCACCCGCTGAGTTTCTCCAGCATTTTTGTCTACCTTCGATTTTCCAGCATCTGCAGTTCCTTCTTAAACATTCTACATTTCCTTAGCATCGTCTGCTTTGATCTGTCATTTTCACACCTTACCCCTCCATATCTCTAGACTCCCTCTGCTCTGAGTCTGAAGAAGAGTCTCGACCCGAAATGTTACCCATTCCTTCTCTCCAGAGATGCTGCCTGTCCCGCTGAGTTACTCCAGCACTTTGTGTCTATCCTCAGTGTAAACCAGCATCTGTAGTTCCTTCCTTTTAATTTAGTTTAGAGATACAGCACAGAAACAGGCCCTTCGGCTCACCGAATCCGCACCGACCAGCGATCCCCGCATATTAACACTATCCTACACTAGGGACAAGTTTTACGTTTATACCAAGCCAATTAACCTGACAACCTGTACGTCTTTGGAGTGTGGGAGGAAACAGGAGATCTCGGAGAAACCCCATGCAGGTCACGGGGAGAACGTACAAACTCCGTACAGACAGCACCCATGATCAGGATCGAACCCGGGTCTCTGGCGTTGTAAGCGCTGTATGGCAGCAACATCCACCGCTGCGTCACCGTGCCACCCCCACACTAATAGTCCACTGTGTTTACACTGCTGCGGAACTTTGCTACAAAGGAGGGAACCAGACAGACAAGGCACATGTCCCAAATGACAGCTGCGTGATATTGCAGCCAGAATTCAAAGACATCAATAAGCTGGCACCCACCAGAAGTCACATGGCATGGGTCAGCTGCCTATTTGCATCTTGCTTCACAAGTAACCATAGTCCAATGGCATTAACACTGCTGTTACTTTGTAACGGCTCCAGCCTCATTCATTCTGGGCTTTTACCATCTGCACTTGCCATGCATATTTAGCGCAGAGTGAATGGGGTGTCGACGATTTAGAGACCTTTCTGGAAGGCTAGGCACTTTATTCCAAAACTGGATTGGCTCCAACTGACAATCAACAGGAAATGGTTACAATTACGGTTGGGTATGAAACTACTACTTAGCGTATTTAGAGAAATGGTCTATATTAAAGGGATCAGACATTGATCCATGTTAAATGTAAAAGGGGTAAAGGGTTTTGAGGTGAATGTTGGAAAGTGCCCCTGAGGTAAACGATAGACCACTGTCGCAATGAATGGTGGTGCAGACACCTATTGCTGACCTATTCCCACTCTTTTTCATGTTCTCAGGAGTCAATATTGTTTAACTCATAAATGTATCAACAATAGAGCAGTGGAATACTTAGCTGCAACAGCTCAATAGGCCCATAAATGCAGCCCGCACAGATAATATGTAATCATTCCTTAAAAATTCAACCAATTAATAGCCGGAGTACTAGTGCAAAAATAAATCCAATGTCCTTCCTAAATTAATTAGTTCATAAGTTGTAGGAGCAGAATTAGGCCATTCGGCCCATCAAATCTACTCCGCCATTCAATCACGGCTGATCTATGTAGGAAGGAACTGCAGATGCTGGTTTAAACCGAAGATAGACACAAAAAGCTGGAGTAAATCAGCGGGACAGGCAGCATCTCTGGAGAGAAGGAATGGGTGACGTTTCGGGTCGGGACCCTTCTTCAGACCTGATCGATCTTTCCCTCGAGTGCAATCAAGACAGTCCGTAGGAGTTAATTATCGCTGAGGTTTGTGTGGTGTAGAATTATGGTTGTTGAGAAGAAACTATTCTTGAACTGGGTGGTTGTGGTTTGCACCTTCTTCCCGATGGAAGGAGCGAAATATGAGCGTGGTCAGGATGGTGTGGGTCGTACAGGTTTGTGGACTAATTGGCTTGGTGTAAAAGGTAAAATTGTCCCTTGTGTGTGCAGGGACCACCTGTCGGTGCAGACTAGATGGGCCGAAGGGCCTGTTTCCGCGGTGTATCTGTAAACTAAACTAAACTAAAACGTAAAGGTGGCAGGACAGTGGATAAGGTAGTCAAGAGATATATCATTTACTTTATCAGCCAGGGTGCGGACTGTAACACAATGCTAAACTGTATTGGATTTTTGGCAGCTCCTAGAGTAGTGTGTGCAGTTTGTTCAGCACACTCACTATGATAGCGATGCCAAGCCTGGTGATTTATAGTTATGAAGAGCACTTGGCAAGGCTGGAGAAGTTTTATTCGGGGCCGAGGAAACTGAACATAGATTTAATCAAAGTACATAACATTATGAGCGGACTAAAAAGAAAGAATGCATTGGAAGGAACTGCAGATGCTGGTTTAGACCGAAGATAGACACAAAATGCTGGAGTAACTCAGCGGGGCAGGCAGCATCTGTGGAGAGAAAGAATAGGTGACGTTTCGGGTCAAGACCCTTCTTCAGACTGAGAGTCAGGGGAGAGGGAGAGATGGAGACAAGGAAGGGTAAGGTGTGAAAAAGAGATCAAACAGGACGAGATCAGGGAAAATGTAAAGTCATAGAGTAATACAGTGTGGAAACAGGCCCTTCGGCCCAACTCGGCCCAACAAGGTCCCAGCTACCCTAGTCCCACTTGCCTGCGCTTGGTCCACAACCCTCCAAACCTGTCCTATCCATGTACCTGTCCAACTGTTTCTTAAACGATGGGATAGTCCCAGCCTCAACTACCTCCTCTGGCAGCTTGTTCCATACACCCACCACCCTCTGTGTGAAATAGTTACCCCTCTGATTCCTATTAAATCTTTGTAGAATAGATCATTGTTAGCTGATGGGAAGGTGACGAGGCATACAAACAGTAAATTAAAATCAGTAAAATACAAAGAATATCTTACGCACAAAGACTGATAAGTTGCAAGCATAGATTTAAAGTACTTGTAAAAGGATTGGTGGGAGGATTTTAGTCAAACATTTTACATTCATTTATAAAGTTAATTCAAAATGGTTCTTTTTTCCTTTCGCCTTTACTGTTTGTAAAATTTCTTTGTTTTCTTTGGCTGCTCGGCTAAATTAATGATATTATTCTGGTTGCATTGACAAGTATCTCATATCGAGCACTGGTAATCCATAGCGCTGAGATCATTGGACCTTTTGGGCAGGTTTCCCTAAGGTCAAAGATGTAACATATAGGTTTACCACTGAGTGGAAAATCCAGACCATTACTTTTTGCAAACGATTGTTTGTTGAATTCTCTTGTCAGTTTGCCTATAGAAAGGTCACGTTTTAATGCAAAAAGAGCAATCCATTCAGAGGAAGAAAGCATTCACTGTTGGTAAGGGCGAGCAGAGTGGCACAATGGTATCACAGTGGCACAACTGGTAGAGCTGCTGCCTCACAGCGACAGAGTCCAATCCGAGACCAATCATTAAGGGCCTGTCCCACTTTCACGACCTAATTCACGACCTTTTTTACTCGTGGACATTTTTCATCAGGCTTGAAAAACGCCCGACCTACTTGATGCCATGAGTACCTACGACTAGCACCACGACCTACCTACGACCTCCTACGACCTTGTGACGACCATGCTGCGAGTATGAGTCAAGGGCAAACTCGGCAGGCGTAGTGAATTAGGTCGTGAAAGTGGGACAGGCCCTTTACCTCGGGTGCTATTAACACACTCTGACCCGCCTCAGCCTGATCCGCTGAGTTATTCCTGTGTTTTATGTATGTCTAGGTCAGGACTCCATGCTAGCTGGTGTAGGATGATTCAGTTGCCTGATAATAGCTGGGAAGAAACTGTCCCTAAATCTGGAGGTGTGTGCCTTCCAACTTCTGTACCTCGTGCCTGATGGGAGAGGCGAGAAGAGGGAGTGACTGGGGGTGAGTTTGCGCGGTCTCCCTGGACTGTGTGGGTTTCCTCCAGGTGCTCCGCTTTCCTCCCACATCTCAAAAGACGTGTGGGCTTGTAGTTTAATTAGCCTCCATAAATTGTCCCCAAGTGTACAAGGAGTGAATGAGAAAGTGGGATAACATAGAGCTAGTGTGACTGAGTGATCGATGGTCAGCGTGGACTCGGTGTGCTGTTTCCGTGCTGAATCGTTCAATCAATCAATCAATCAAGTCAACAACCAGGATTGTCTCTTTTATTGCTCCACAGTAAAATCACCCTGACTGTGCAGGGAAAGGGTGACTTTCCACTATCATTTCATATATTGTGTATCAAACACTATTCATTATTCAACATACATCTTCCAAATCACCTTGAGAAACAAGCACAGCCGATATATGAAAGTCACAGTCGCCAAAGACAGTTTTAGTATTTTTAGTTTAAGAGATACTGTGCGGAAACAGGCCCTTCGGCCCATCGAGTCCGTGCCGACCAGCGATTCCCGCTCATTAACGCTATCCTACTCACACACTAGGGACAACTTTACATTTATACCGTCACTTAGCCTACAAACCTGTACGTCTTTGGAGTGTGGGAGTAAACGGAAGATCTCAGAGAAAACCCACGCAGGTCACGGGGAGAACGTACAAACTCCGAACAGACAAGCACCCGTAGTCAGTTTTGAACCCGGGTCTCTGGCGCTGTAAGGCAGTAGCTCTAACACTTGCCACCGTGCCGCCTATGTTTTAGAAAGAGCGTTTTGGAAATTTCTATTTGGAAATAAAAAGGACAAGGTCAGGATGAATCATAAGAACAGATGTTCCAAAACGTTTAAAGGATCAGAAACAAGCCTTCTATTTTACCAGTCATGCCACACCCAACGCAGTAACCCTCATTAAACAGTGCCAAAGAGAATACAAAAATATTGCTTCAGAACGTGGCAGTGTGTTCTAAAATCCTTGCTGCAGGTACGGTCTCCCAGGGAACGGATAAATGGTGGAATTAATACAAGGTTCCCTTCATTCACCTGACACAAAAACACAGTTTGCTAATGCAATGAAGGCCAATCTAATGAATAGCTGACTGTACCAACAGCCATCCACCAAGGTTTATCTTTAGACACATGCACGTCTCCCTTCTCCAACTGCTTATTAGGCCTAACGACAGACAAAGCCTTCTGTTCGTCCCGTTGTTATGCCGGCCATTGTCTGCTGGAAAATCTTTTGAGTTCTGAAGAAAACTCTTCATTTTCCCCAGGAGAAAATACTACCCAAGGGGGGGGGAGGTATTGAAGCCTTTACAAAAATGGACAGACGGATCCTGCCAGCAGGAGGTTAACACGCGGATGACAAATTCTATCACTGAGCTCCACAGTCTGAGAGGCAATCACTTTGGTCAGACTCAGCCCCTGTGTCATGCTCTCTGCCCCACTGAATTATCACACAATAGCGAGGGATGTCAGATTTCATCAAAGTCCCGTCTACTTGAGGGAATTAGGCACAAAAGAACAAACACAAATCACTAAGTAATCACTATTTTATATTCTTTTATCTGCTGTGTAATTGTGCACTTAAACAATGCAGTTCATCTTTGAAAATTGCAAAGTTCAAAACGCTAATGTATTTAATGCTCTTACTGATAATTATTTAGCCTTGGTAAAATGCTCAGTTCGTCTGTTCCAAAATGTGTAGAATTCTGCAAGGTGCAAGTAGTAACGGTACAAGCGGTGTTGTGTTTAGCGTTATGAGTAAGGCCATTCGGGCTCTCATATCAAACCTCCCCCATATATCTAACTCCGAAACTCAATCAAGGATTGTAAGTAGACAATGCTGGAAAAATGCTGGAAAAACTCAGCGGGTGAGGCAGCATCTATGGAGCGAAGGAAATAGGTGACGTTTCGGTTCGAGACCCTTCTTCAGACTGATAAGACTGCGTGATTACAATCATTGTAATCACGCATAGTCTTTTCTTTGACTGGATTGCATTCAAGCATAATCAAGGACGAGTCGCACCCTGGCCACTCCCTCTTCTCCCCTCTCCCATCAGGCAAGAGTTATAGAAGTGTGAAAATGCACACCTCAAGATTCAAGGACAGTCTCTTCCCAGCTGTTATCAACCATCCTACCAACAACTAGCGAGCAGTGCTGACCTACTATCTACCTCATTGGAGAGCCTCAGACTATCTTTAATCGGACTTTACCAGGGGTACCGAACGATTAGCAGCCCCGCCAACAGTCTGTTTGTTTTTTCGTCTTTAAAATTTTTTTTAGTGCGTTTTATAAGTTTGTGTAAATGTTCTTCGATTTGTTTTATGTGGAGGGGGGGGGTGGGGATGGTCGGGGAAAACTTTTATTTCAGTTTCTTACTTTGCCGGAAACGCGATGTTTTCCGGGTCGCGTCTCCGGTCGCTTTGCAGCCTATCATCGATGGGGCTGGAGGCCTCCTCTGACTGACCTTGGACACCACCACTGGGTGTGGACTTAATACTGGAGTCGATCCCTTGCCTGGGAGTTACCATCAAGAGCTCGCGGTCTCGGGAGAGGTTAGTCGGGAGCTCCGACGAAGGCAGAGGCTCGACCAGCCCCGACGCTGGGTTCGATCGTCCGGCACGGGGGAGCTGACACCCCCCCGATGCAGGAGCTGGGTCGCCCCGACGCGGAGTAGCGCCGGCTACGGGAGTGAAGATCGTCCTGACAACGGAGAGGGCTCGAGGCCCCGACCGCGGGCGGGAGAGCTAAGGGAAGAGATTGAACTTTTTTTCGCCTTCCATCACAGTGAGGAATGTGGAGGAGTCACTGTGGTGGATGTTTATGTTAAAATGTGTTTTGTGTTGTTCTGTTGCTTTTTATTTGTATGACTCATACGTATTCTCAACGTGGGAAAAACTAAGGAGATGGTGGTTGACTTCAGGAGGGCGGGAAAACAACACCATACACCTCTGCACATCGATGGAGCTGATGTGGAAAGGGTCAACAGCGTGAAGTTCCTAGGACTCCACCTGTCAGATGACCTGACGTCCACGACCAACACCACAGCACTGGTCAAGAGAGCCCAGCAGCGACTACACCCTCTCCGAAGACTACGTAAAGCAGGTCTCTCCACTACACACCTACGAACTTTTTATAGGGGGACAATCGAGAGCACATTAACCTACGGCATCACTTCCTGGTTCGGGAGCTGCAAGGCGTACGAACGGCACCAACTAGACAGGATTGTGAAGACCGCCAGCAGGATTATTGGTGCTCCACTCCCTTTCCTGCTGGACATATACAGGAAGAGATGTATCAGCAGAGCCATCTCCATCATCAAAGACCCCTACCACCCATCCCATCACATATTCTCCATCCTGCCATCTGGGAAGAGGTACCGGAGCATTAGGTGCAAAACCAGCAGGATGCTCCTCAGCTTCTTCCCGCAGGTTATAAGACTGATAAACGGACTTTGTACCCTGCCAAAGTATCGTGCACCAACCACCAACCTGGACACACTGCAGCAGAGCCACTGTCGTGCCGCTGCCGATCGGAACGCCTGTTGATGTTTACTAGAGTAGAGTGTTAATTTGTTCATGATATATGTATTTTTACTTCTATTTATTTTTTACTGCACACACTGAAATGGACACTGGTTGAGGAACGTTTTTTTGTTTCCTCTGGGTATGCGAATACTCAGGAAATGACAATAAAGATATACAATACAATACAATACAATACAATGACTGACTTGGTAAATGAAATTCCTCGTATGTTGCAAAACATACTTGGCTAATAAAGTATTATTGTGATTGTGGTTGACTATATATCTTGCACTAAACATTATTCACGTCATTCCCTTTGTCCTGTATCCGTACACTGTGGATGGCTCGATTGTAATCATGTATTGTGTTTTCTACTGACTGGTTAGCACGCAACAAAAGCTTTTCAGTGTTCCTCGGTACACGTGACAATAAACTAAACTAGACTAGTTCTGCTTGGGTAGCTTACAACTTCAGTGTATGAACATTGAACTCTCTCATTTTGGGTAATTAACCCAGAGCCTCCCCCAAACCCTTCTTGCCCCCCTTCCCAACAACCCCCCCCCCCAGCTTCCCTGTGCCTTACCTGGACATGGACCCATTTCTCCCCTTCCCCTCTCCTTCCACCTATGTTCTTTCCAAGACATGCTATACCTGCCGATTGCCACATGCAGATTGGAGGAACTGCATCTCCCATTCCACTTGGGTAACTTATTACCCAATCGTATGAATATTGAGGCACAAGGGACAGCAGTTGTGTAAGACAGAACTGCAGATGCTGGTTTAAACCAAAGATAGGCACAAAAAGCTGGAGTAACTCAGCGGGGCAGGCAGCACCTCTGGAGAGAAGGAATGGGTGACGAAGGGTCTTGACCCAAAACGTCACCCATTCCTTCTCTCCAGAGATGCTGCCTGTCCCGCTGAGTTACTCCAGCTTTGTGGGTCCATCTAAGGAACAGCAGTTACTGGTTTATGAAATTAAACAGTGTAGAGTAACTCAGCGGGTCAGGCAGCATCTCTGGAGAACATGGATAGGTGATGTTCCGGGTCAGGGCCCTTCTTCAGACTGATTGAGTTCAATAATTCTAGGTAACTAACTAATTACAGCCCTTTCCCCTTTTCCTGTCGCCTTCCATCCCTATCCCTTCCTCTGGCTTCGTATTTCTCTCTCCGTATCTCACAGACGTTTGCCTTCATCCCATCTCTGGCCTTTGTCCAAACATCTGCAAATCAACCCCCCCCCCCTGTATCCACCTCTGCAGATAGACACAAATTACTGGCGTAACTCAGCAGGTCAGGCAGCATCTCTGGAGAAAAGGAATGGGTGACGTTTCACATCAGAGTCCTTCTTCAGAGACTGAAGCATAAGGCATTCAATGTAAAATTTAATCGGGGAGATCATGTAGGCCTCGGCGGAGCGAGCAGGGGTGTTCAGCGAAACCATCATGAACAGCAGTGAACAAGATGCTCTTTTGTCAATAGACAATAGACAATAGACCATGGGTGCAGGAGTAGGCCATTTGGCCCTTCGAGCCAGCACCGCCATTCAATGTGATCATGGCTGATTATCCCCAATCAATACCCCGTTCCTGCCTTTTCCCCATATCCCCCGACTCCACTATTTGTAAGAGCCCTATCTAGCTCTCTCTTGAAAGCATCCAGAGAACCTGCCTCCACCGCCCTCTGTGGCAGAGAATTCCACAGACATTCCATGCACTGTCCATGCATTTTTCTGGGTTGTCCAGCTGTGGATATCATGTCTACTGTCCCACTCCCTTCATGTAAACTACAACGGCTTTCAGGAAGTAAGCCCCCTCAAGGTGAGAGGTCAGTCAGTTTAACACGACTCCAGCAAGGATTTTACCAGTGAAGTGTAAAGAGATCCATCAGACTTGTCAATTACCTGTATATTTGCATTGGTGTGTGACTGAGGAGTCTTTGAAGTCTGTAGATGCTTCCACAGCACCTGAAGTTGTTCTATCAGTTTCTCAATTGACAGTGGACACCCTCCTCTGAAGAGTTCTGCTGGCACAGAATCTGCTCCCAGAGAAGACACAGAGTTCTGGACTGGTTCAGCAGCTCAGGCAGCATCTCAGGAGAACATGGATCGGCAACGTCTTGAGTCCAGACCCTTCTCCAGACTGGAGAAGGGTCCTGATCCAAAATGTCGCCTATCCGTGTTCTCCTGAGAAGCTGCCTGACCCACTGAGCTACTCCAGCATACTGTGTCTTCTTTTAAACCAGCATCTGCAGTTTCTTGTTTCTACACCTGCTCTTGAAGTTTATCCGCATGATAATTGTCACCCTGACTTTAAAATTTTCCCTGCATCTGGAAGTTTCAGCAAGTGTAAGGTTCATCGGAAGTTGTGCGATGTGATCTAATGCTTCATCACTACTTAGGACCGAGTTGAAATCCCTGGTCATCTCTGTCTCTTTTTGGCGATGAGCGTCAGTCCATCTACACTCAGTAGAGGTAAATCACCAAATGGCTGAGGATCATCTACAGATTTTCGAACAACGTAGACTTCTTTAAGAGATTTTTTCCATTGGCACAGCAATGTGTTTCACCTAAAAGGACTCAATATGCTGGAGTAACACAATGGGTTAGGCAGCATCTCTGGATAGGCGACGTTTCGGGTAACGGATACTGATGGTGTTTCACCTGCGTTATTACTGACTCATAGATCCTGCATCTGAAGAAGGGTCTCGACCCTGAAACGTCACCCATTCCTTCTCTGCAGAGATGCTGCCTGCCCCGCTGAGTTACTCCAGCATTTTGTGTCTATCTTCGGTTTATTCCAGCATCTGCAGTTCCTTCCTATACACTGCATCTTTCAGAGTTTCTTTTGGATGTTGTTGTGAATGTTGGAAAACACATCGTTTTTAGAAATGGATGTAGGATTGCTCTCATATTCTCTGTAAAGTTTGTATTTCTTGTCAAAGAGAAACTTGATTGCCTCGTCATTTTCTGGTTGTATCTGTGTCTTAGGTCCAAGATTTCTACAGGCAGCTCTGTAACCGATGTCACTGAGTAGGGCCCAAATAGCCTCCACATCCGAGGTTCAAATTAGTTAGATAGACACAAAATGCTGGAGTAATTCAGTGGGTCAGGCAGCATCTCTGGTGAAAAGGAGTAGGTGACCTTTCGGATCGAGGCCCTTCTTCTGACTGAGAGTCAGGGGAGAGAGAAACTAGAGGTATGAAAAGGTACAAAGAAAAAATGAATGAAAAGTATGAAAGAACAAATCAAAGCCAGCAAGGATGATCAAAGGAAGGTGGAGCCCAAGGGTCTATTGTTGGTTGTAGAGAAGGTGATAACTATTGAGGGAGTGCAGCGTAGGTTTACAAGGTTAATTCCCGGGATGGCGGGACTGTCTAATGCTGAGAGAATGGAGTAGCTGGGCTTGTACACTGGAGTTTAGAAGGATGAGAGGCAATCTTATTGAAACATATAAGATGGTTAAGGGCTTGGAACCAGGGGCCACAGTTCAAGAATAAGGAGTAAGCCATTTAGAATGGAGACGAGGAAACACGTTTTCTCACAGAGTGTGGTGAGTCTGTGGAATTCTCTGCCTCAGAGGGCGGTGGAGGCAGGTTCTCTGGATGCTCTCAAGAGGCTCTTAAAAATAGCAGAGTCAGGGGATATGGGGAGAAGGCAGGAACGGGGTGCTGATTGGGGATGATCAGCCATGATCACATTGAATGGCGGTGCTAGATCGAAGGGCCGAATGGCCTACTCCTGCACCTATTGTCTATTGTCTATTGTCTATAACGAGGGGATACGATCAGTGAAACTAGTAGCATGACTAGGGTTAGCTGGTTAATAACCCTTGTGACTAATTCTTGCTTCACTATATTGAATTGAATTGAATTGAAATGAATAAATGTTATTAGCCAAGTATGTATACAGACAAGGAATTTGCCTTGGTGCTTTGCTCGCAAGTAACAACACGATATACAGTAGCAATTAAAAATAAAACATTATAATTTAAATATGTGAAGAATGAAATAAAATACCAGAGCAAAAGGAGGCTACAGACTTTTGGCTGTTGAGTAGAGCTACTGCTTGTGGAAAAAAGCTGCTTTTTCTGTCTGGCTGTGGCAGCTTTGACAGTCTGGAGTTGTCTTCCAGAGGGAAGTGCTTGAAAGAGTTTGTGGCCAGGGTGAGAGGAGTCAGAGATGATCTTACCCGCTCGCTTCCTGGCCCTTGCTGTGTACAGTTTGTCGATGGGGGGGGGGAAGGTTGCAGCCAACAACCGGCATGGCTGATTGAACGATTCGCTGCAGCCTCCGGATGTCATAGTTGGTGGCTGAGCCAAACCAGACCATGATGGAGAAGGTGCGGACATACTCTACGATGGCTGTATAAAACTGGACCATCATTGCCTGTGGCAGATTGTCTTTTCCTCAACTGCCGCAGGAAGTACATCCTCTGTTGTGCCTTTTTGACTGTGGAGTCGATGGTGACCTCCCATTTAAGGTCCTTGGAGATGATGGTTCCAAGGAACTTAAAAGACTCCACAGATGTGACTGTGGTGTTGTTGATGGTGAGTGGGGGGAAGGGAGGGGGAGCTCTCCTAAAGTGTCATCCTTGAGTGTGTTTACATTGAGTCACTTCACAGACTGCACCGCAAGGATACTTCTTCGTATAGATGTGGAGATAATGAAACCCATTTGTCTAGGAATTTACACCAGACATGGACTTAGTCATTCGTATCTTACGGGTCTTTGTTTCCAAATGATAACACGGTCAATTAGATGCCAGTGACTAAAGCATGGGTGCACCCAAGAAATTTTGTTTGAGTTTAGTTTAGTTTATTTTTTTTGTATTGTATTCAATTTATTGTCATTATCTCATAAAGAGACAACGAAATGGATTTTCCTTACAGTCATGTAACATAAAAATAAATAAAAATTAAATAAAAATTAAATAAATAAAGCACAAACACAGAAGTCCACACACAACACAACCCCACAGCGGCACCAAAGTTAAGGAAGGTACCATAGTCCAGCCAGCCTCCCCGCCGATCTTCCCAGATGTTCACCCATGGTCGGGGCCTCCCGAGCACCCGCAATCACCGCCACGGGCGGCCCGATGCTCAGGCCCTCTTGCCGGGAACGATGTTTATTGTCGCGTGTACCGAAGTACAGTGAAGAACCTTTGTTGCATGCTAGACAATCAGCGGAACAACAAAACATAATGATTACAATCGAGCCAACCACAGTGTACAGTGTCCTGCCTTCTCCCCATATCCCTTGACTCCGCTATCTTTAAGGGGCTGTCCCACTGCGGCGACCTTTCAGCGACTGTCTTTTACCTTCAAGCTCGAGGGCATTCGCCTGAAAAACCTTGAGCTGGATCGACCGTCAGTGATGAAACCGCGAGCCGGATTGACCGACCGCGCACACACACACACAAACACATCGCAAAGGCGGGGGCCAGGGAAAGCGGGGGAGCGCTGTCTGAAATTCACACCCGTGATGAACAGGGAGGTAAAAGACGGCTGCACAGTGTACGGTAAGTCCTTTAGAGAGTGGGGGGAAGGGGAAGAGAAGGGAAGAGAGAAGGGGAGAGAGAAGGGGAGAGAAGGGGGGAGAGAAGGGGGGAGAGAAGGGGGGAGAGAAGGGGGGAGAGAAGGGGGGAGAGAAGGGGGGAGAGAAGGGGGGAGAGAAGGGGGGAGAGAAGGGGGGAGAGAAGGGGGGAGAGAAGGGGGGAGAGAAGGGGGGAGGGAAGGGGGGAGGGAAGGGGGGAGGGAAGGGGGGAGGGAAGGGGGGAGGGAAGGGGGGAGGGAAGGGGGGAGGGAAGGGGGGAGAGAAGGGGGGAGAGAAGGGGAGAGAGAAGGGGAGAGAGAAGGGGAGAGAGAAGGGGAGAGAGAAGGGGAGAGAGAAGGGGAGAGAAGGGGAGAGAAGGTGGGGGGGAGAAGGAGTGGAGACATTTTTAAGAAGTCAGACAACGTTTAATAAAGTTTAGCGGGCATTTAACATTACCGGTCGGGTTTCCTTGGTCCTGAAAACTCCAATGGGCCAATTAAAATGCCTGGTCAGCAAAGGAGATTGCCTACGGCTGCCCTCGACTGCCTGTAACTACATAGCGACCCCACTCCACTGCACTACGAGTTCAAAAGAA
Source organism: Malacoraja senta (assembly GCA_038087875.1). Lineage (NCBI taxonomy): Eukaryota > Metazoa > Chordata > Chondrichthyes > Rajiformes > Rajidae > Malacoraja > Malacoraja senta. The sequence goes on along the minus strand of JAXLNO010000761.1, from coordinate 2,175 downwards.
CCATGCCGACCAATTTTTACTCGCGGAATACAATCCAAGCCTGTCAAACCTCTCCTTGTAGCTAATACCCTAATTCAAGCAACATTCTGGTAAACCTCTTCTGCAATCTCTCCAAAGCTTCCACATTCTTCCTGTAACTGGACGACCAGAACTGCACACAATCCTCTCAATGTAGCCGAACAAAAGTCTTATTGAGCTGCACCATGACTTGCCCTCAATGCCCTGATTAAGGCAAACACACTGTACACCTTCCTTACTAAGGGGCGGCACAGTGGCTTAGCGGTAGAGTTGCTGCCTTACAATGCCAGGAACCCGGGTTCAATCCTAACTACAAGTGCTGTCTATATGGAGTTTGTACGTTCTCCCTGTGACCATGTGGGTTTTCTTCGGGTGCTCCGGTTTCCACCCACATTCCAAAGATCTACAGATTTGCAGTGTAATTGGCTTCGGTAAAAATATTGTAAATTGTCCCTAGTGTGTAGGGTAGTGCTAGTGTACGGGCTGGCCGCACGGACTCGATGGACCAAAGGGCCTGTTTCACCACTGTATCTCTAAAGTCTAAAGTCTACATGCAGATCATCTTTGGGTCATAAAGAGTGAGCTGATCGCAGGCAGGATGAGAGCAGGGCACCCCAGCTCTTGGGGAAATGTTGGCCAACTTCCCACGACCCTTCCCTAAGCAGTGACCACCATTACATACTGCATGTGGGCTGGCATAAATCTTGTACAAGGTCATGAACAGCTCTGCTTCCTCATCACAAATCTAACATTATTCCAAAGCACAGGTTCCAGATTCTCACTGAATTAATTTAAACCAGAGTCAACCAGTATATAAGGAGCTTCCGCACTCCCTAGCATTTGGAACAGGGTTGATCAGACTACTAAATTATTTATTTTCAATTTGGGTCCACTGTTTCAGCAAGCCTATCTTCCTGATACTAATCCAACTAATCCAACTAATCCAATACTAAAGAACAAATGGGGAACTGCCGCAAGGGGGGGGGGGGGATTTGTAACTTTGTAAACACCCATTATGGGCGACTATTTGCATACCTTGGCAAGGTATACAAGCAAAAAATGTCACTGTGACTTGTCATATGTGACAATAAAGTATTCAACTCAATTCAATTCAATTTCACGATCTACCAAAGGTAAATCAGTCATGATTGAATGGCGGCATAGGCTTGATGGGCCGAATGGGCTATTTCTGCTCTGATCATTTATGAACTCCCCAGCACTAATTAGCTCCCTGTATGGGCTAAGAATCCTCCACTGATTAAAGAATGGTGCCTAGCAATATTAAGTCACGAGTTTAATTGTCATATGTACCGACAAAGGAACGATTAAATTCTCACTTGCAGCAGCATAACAGGCCTGTAATAGATATTTGTATAAATAAACAAAATAATCAAAAATGCACTGTTAATAACCCCAATATTAGTGCAAAAAAACTATGGATCATAGTTAAGATTGGTGTTGTGTAATGTTTAAGAGCCTGGTCGTTGTTGGGAAGAAGCTATTCTTGAACCTGGTTTTCAGGCTCCTGTCCCTTCTTCCCGAAGGTAGGAGTGCAATGAGAGATGGCCAGGGTGGTGTGGGTCCTTGACGATGCTGGCTGCCTTTCTGATGCAGCCTCTCCTATAGATCCCGCCAATGGTGGGGGAGGTCAGTACCTGTCAATGGCGGGGAGGTCAGTACCTGTGATGGACCGTGGTACACTTAGTAAGACCATTAGACCATAAGACCTGGGAGCAGAACCATTGCACCCACGATGGATGTAGTGCACTTCAACAAAGGACACTTCAAAGGAACTACATTAATAATAAAGTGATTTGGTGCATCCTGAGTTTGTGACAGGACAAATAATGACAAAGAAGAAAGGAAGCACTATTGCAACATTTGCAGGTACGATCACAACACTTCAGCATTTGCATGGATAGGACAGGTTTAGAGAGATATGGGCCAAACACAGGCAGGAGGGACTAGTGTAGATGGGGCATGTTGGTCGGTGTGGGTAAGTTGGACCGAAGGGCGTGTTTCCGCGCCGTATGACTCTATGTCCCTTGCATTTATAGACAGCAGTGTCAACCTTGGCCATTCAGCCCATTACTCTGAGATGAACCCAGAGCGCTGGCAAATAGTAACACAAAAAGCTGACCTCACTTCAGCTCTGCT
>JAXLNO010000760.1:0-21616 GCA_038087875.1 Malacoraja senta | reverse complement strand
CGCCACAAATCCGCAAGGTCGTCAGAAATCCTGGCAACGTCGCCATATTTCCGACAAGGTCGCCATAAATCCGGCAAGGTCGCCACAAATCCGGCAAGGTCGCCACAAATCCGGCAAGGTCGCCAAATTTCCGGCAATGTCGCCATAAATCCGGCAAGGTCGCCACAAATCCGGCAAGGTCGCCATATTTCCGGCAATGTCGCCATAAATTCGGCAAGGTCGCCATTATTCCGTCATAGTAGCCATAAATCCGGCAAGGTTGCCACAAACCCGGCATGGTCGCCATATTTCCGGCAAGGTCGCCATATTTCCGGCAAGGTCGCCATAAATGCGGCGAGGTCGCCATATTTCCGGCAAGGTCGCCATAAATCCGGCGATGTTGCCATATTTCCGGCAAGGACGCCATAAATCCGGCGAGGTCGCCAAATTTGCGGCAACGTCGCCATATATCCGGCAAGGTCGCCATAAATCCGGCGAGGGTCGCCATATTTCCGGCAAAGTCGCCACAAATCCGGCAAGGTCGCCAGAAATCCGGCAAGGTCGCCATATTTCCGGCAAGGTCGCCATACATCCTGCAAGGTCGCCAGCAATCCGGCAAGCTCGCCATATTTCCCGACATGGTCGCCATAAATCCGGCAAGGTCGCCATAAATCCGTCATGGTCGCCACAAATCCGTCAAGGTCCCCACATTTCAGGCAAGGTCGCCATAAATGGGGCAAGGTCGCCACAAATCCGGCAAGGTCGCCACATTTCCGGCAAGGTCGCCCTTAAATTCGGCAAGGTCGCCGCAAATCCGGCAAGGTCGCCACATTTCGGCAAGATCGCCATAAATCAGTCAAGGTCGCCACAAATCCAGCAAGGTCGCCATAAATCCGGCAAGATCGCCACAAATCCGGCTATGTCGCCACGTTTACGGCAAGGTCGCCATTAATCCGGGAATGTCGCCATAAATCCGGCAAGGTCAGCCACATTCCGGGCAAGATCGCCATAAATTCGGCAAGGTTGCCACAAATCCGGCAAGGTCGCCACATTTCCGGCAAGGTCGCCATATTTCCGGCAAGGTCGCGTCAAATCCGCCAAGGTCGCCACATTTCCGGCAACGTCGCCATAGTTCCGGCAAGGTCGCCACAAATCCGGCAAGGTCGCAACATTTCGGAGAGGTCGCCATAAATCCGGCATCTTCGTCACGAATCCGGCAAGGTCGCCATATTTCCGGCAAGGTCGTCATAAATCCGGCAAGGTGGCAACAAATCCGGCAAGGTCGCCATATTTCCGGCAAGATATCCAGAAATCCGCAAGGTCGCCACAAGTCCGGCGAAGTAGCCATATTTCCGGCAAGATCGCCATTAAATCAGCAAGTTCGCCACAAATCCGGTGAGGTCGCCATATTTCCGGCATGGTCGCCATAAATAGGCAAGGTCGCCATAAACCAGCGAGGACGCCCATATTTCCGGCAAGGTCGCCAAAATCCGGGAAGGTCGCCATAAATGCGGCGAGGTCGCCATATTTCCGCAAGGTCGCCACAAATCTGGCAAGTCGCCATAAATCCGGCAAGGTCGCCACAAAATCCCGCGAGGACGCCATATTTCCGGCAAGGTCGCCATAAATCCGGCAAGGTCACCATAAATGCATTGAGGTCGCCATATTTCCGGCAAGGTCGCCAGAAAATCCGCAAGGTCGCCACAAATCCGGCGAAGTATCCACATTTCCGGCAAGGTCGCCATAAATCCGGCAAGGTCGCCACAAATCCGGCAAGGTCGCCATATTTCCGGCAAGGTCGCCATAAATCCGGGAAGGTCGACACAAATCCGGCAAGGTCGCCATATTTACGGCAAGGTCGCCATAAACCCGGAAAGGTCGCCACAAATCCGGCAAGGTCGTCAGAAATCCGGCAACGTCGCCATATTTCCGACAAGGTCGCATAAATCCGGCAAGGTCGCCACAAATCCGGCAAGGTCGCCACAAATCCGGCAAGGTCGCCATATTTCCGGCAATGTCGCCATAAATCCGGCAAGGTCGCCACAAATCCGGCAAGGTCGCCATATTTTCGGCAATGTCGCCATAAATTCGGCAAGGTCGCCATTATTCCTTCATAGTAGCCATAAATCCGGCAAGGTTGCCACAAACCGGCATGGTCGCCATATTTCCGGCAAGGTCGCCATATTTCCGGCAAGGTCGCCATAAATGCGGCGAGGTCGCCATATTTCCGGCAAGGTCGCCATAAATCCGGCGATGTGTGCCATATTTCCGGCAAGGACGCCATAAATCCGGCGAGGTCGCCAAATTTGCGGCAACGTCGCCATATATCCGGCAAGGTCGCCATAAATCCGGCGAGGTCGCCATATTTCCGGCAAAGTCGCCACAAATCCGCAAGGTCGCCACAAATCGGCGAAGTATCCATATTTCCGGCAAGGTCTCCATAAATCCGGCAAGGTCGCTACAAAATCCAGCAAGGTCGCCATATATACGGCAAGGTCGCCATAAAATCCGGCAAGGTCGCCACAAATCCGGCAAGGTCGCCATATTTCCGGCAAGGTCGCCATAAATCCTGGAAGGTCGACACAAATCCGGCAAGGTCGCCATATTTACGGCAAGGTCGCCATAAATCCGGAAAGGTCGCCACAAATCCGGCAAGGTCGTCAGAAATCCGGCAACTGTCGCCATATTTCCGACAAGGTCGCCATAAATCCGGCAAGGTCGCCACAAATCCGGCAAGGTCGCCACAAATCCGGCAAGGTCGCCAAATTTCCGGCAATGTCGCCATAAATCCGGCAAGGTCGCCACAAATCCGGCAAGGTCGCCATATTTCCGGCAATGTCGCCATAAATTCGGCAAGGTCGCCATTATTCCGTCATAGTAGCCATAAATCCGGCAAGGTTGCCACAAACCCGGCATGGTCGCCATATTTCCGGCAAGGTCGCCATATTTCCGGCAAGGTCGCCATAAATGCGGCGAGGTCGCCATATTTCCGGCAAGGTCGCCATAAATCCGGCGATGTTGCCATATTTCCGGCAAGGACGCCATAAATCCGGCGAGGTCGCAAATTTGCGGCAACGTCGCCATATATCCGGCAAGGTCGCCATAAATCCGGCGAGGTCGCCATATTTCCGGCAAAGTCGCCACAAATCCGGCAAGGTCGCCAGAAATCCGGCAAGGTCGCCATATTTCGGCAAGGTCGCCATACATCCTGCAAGGTCGCCAGCAATCCGGCAAGGTCGCCATATTTCCGACATGGTCGCCATAAATCCGGCAAGGTCGCCATAAATCCGTCATGGTCGCCACAAATCCGTCAAGGTCCCCACATTTCAGGCAAGGTCGCCATAAATGGGGCAAGGTCGCCACAAATCCGGCAAGGTCGCCACATTTCCGGCAAGGTCGCCTTAAATTCGGCAAGGTCGCCGCAAATCCGGCAAGGTCGCCACATTTCCGGCAAGATCGCCATAAATCAGTCAAGGTCGCCACAAATCCAGCAAGGTCGCCATAAATCCGGCAAGATCGCCACAAATCCGGCTATGTCGCCACGTTTACGGCAAGGTCGCCATTAATCCGGGAATGTCGCCATAAATCCGGCAAGGTCGCCACATTCCGGGCAAGATCGCCATAAATTCGGCAAGGTTGCCACAAATCCGGCAAGGTCGCCACATTTCCGGCAAGGTCGCCATATTTCCGGCAAGGTCGCGTCAAATCCGCCAAGGTCGCCACATTTCCGGCAACGTCGCCATAGATCCGGCAAGGTCGCCACAAATCCGGCAAGGTCGCAACATTTCGGAGAGGTCGCCATAAATCCGGCATCTTCGTCACGAATCCGGCAAGGTCGCCATATTTCCGGCAAGGTCGTCATAAATCCGGCAAGGTGGCAACAAATCCGGCAAGGTCGCCATATTTCCGGCAAGATATCCAGAAATCCGCAAGGTCGCCACAAGTCCGGCGAAGTAGCCATATTTCCGGCAAGATCGCCATAAATCCAGCAAGTTCGCCACAAATCCGGTGAGGTCGCCATGGTCGCCATAAATAGGCAAGGTCGCCATAAAACCAGCGAGGACGCCATATTTCCGGCAAGGTCGCCATAAATCCGGGAAGGTCGCCATAAATGCGGCGAGGTCGCCATATTTCCGGCAAGGTCGCCACAAATCTGGCAAGATCGCCATAAATCCGGCAAGGTCGCCACAAATCCCGCGAGGACGCCATATTTCCGGCAAGGTCGCCATAAATCCGGCAAGGTCACCATAAATGCATTGAGGTCGCCATATTTCCGGCAAGGTCGCCAGAAATCCGCAAGGTCGCCACAAATCCGGCGAAGTATCCACATTTCCGGCAAGGTCGCCATAAATCCGGCAAGGTCGCCACAAATCCGGCAAGGTCGCCATATTTCCGGCAAGGTCGCCATAAATCCGGGAAGGTCGACACAAATTCGGCAAGGTCGCCATATTTACGGCAAGGTCGCCATAAACCCGGAAAGGTCGCCACAAATCCGGCAAGGTCGTCAGAAATCCGGCAACGTCGCCATATTTCCGACAAGGTCGCCATAAATCCGGCAAGGTCGCCACAAATCCGGCAAGGTCGCCACAAATCCGGCAAGGTCGCCATATTTCCGGCAATGTCGCCATAAATCCGGCAAGGTCGCCACAAATCCGGCAAGGTCGCCATATTTTCGGCAATGTCGCCATAAATTCGGCAAGGTCGCCATTATTCCGTCATAGTAGCATAAATCCGGCAAGGTTGCCACAAACCGGCATGGTCGCCATATTTCGGGCAAGGTCGCCATATTTCCGGCAAGGTCGCCATAAATGTGGCGAGGGTCGCCATATTTCCGGCAAGGTCGCCATAAATCCGGCGATGTTGCCATATTTCCGGCAAGGACGCCATAAATCCGGCGAGGTCGCCAAATTTGCGGCAACGTCGCCATATATCCGGCAAGGTCGCCATAAATCCGGCGAGGTCGCCATATTTCCGGCAAAGTCGCCACAAATCCGCAAGGTCGCCACAAATTCCGGCGAAGTATCCATATTTCCGGCAAGGTCTCCATAAATCCGGCAAGGTCGCTACAAATCCAGCAAGGTCGCCATATATACGGCAAGGTCGCCATAAATCCGGCAAGGTCGCCACAAATCCGGCAAGGTCGCCATATTTCCGGCAAGGTCGCCATAAATCCTGGAAGGTCGACACAAATCCGGCAAGGTCGCCATATTTACGGCAAGGTCGCCATAAATCCGGAAAGGTCGCCACAAATCCGGCAAGGTCGTCAGAAATCCGGCAACGTCGCCATATTTCCGACAAGGTCGCCATAAATCCGGCAAGGTCGCCACAAATCCGGCAAGGTCGCCACAAATCCGGCAAGGTCGCCAAATTTCCGGCAATGTCGCCATAAATCCGGCAAGGTCGCCACAAATCCGGCAAGGTCGCCATATTTCCGGCAATGTCGCCATAAATTCGGCAAGGTCGCCATTATTCCGTCATAGTAGCCATAAATCCGGCAAGGTTGCCACAAACCCGGCATGGTCGCCATATTTCCGGCAAGGTCGCCATATTTCCGGCAAGGTCGCCATAAATGCGGCGAGGTCGCCATATTTCCGGCAAGGTCGCGATAAATCCGGCGATGTTGCCATATTTCCGGCAAGGACGCCATAAATCCGGCGAGGTCGCCAAATTTGCGGCAACGTCGCCATATATCCGGCAAGGTCGCCATAAATCCGGCGAGGTCGCCATATTTCCGGCAAAGTCGCCACAAATCCGGCAAGGTCGCCAGAAATCCGGCAAGGTCGCCATATTTCCGGCAAGGTCGCCATACATCCTGCAAGGTCGCCAGCAAACCGGCAAGGTCGCCATATTTCCGACATGGTCGCCATAAATCCGGCAAGGTCGCCACAAATCTGGCATGGTCGCCATATTTCCGGCAAGATCGCCATAAATCCGGCAATGTCGCCACAAATTCGGCAAGGTCGCCATATTTCCGGCAAAGTCGCCATAAATCCGGCAAGGTTGCCACAAATCCGGCAAGGTCGCCATATTTCCGGCAAGGTCGCCATATATCCGGCGTGGTCGCAATATTTCCAGCAAGGTCGCCATTTATCCGGCAAGGTCGCAATAAATCCGGCGAGGTCGCCATATTTCCGACAAGGTCGCCACAAATCCGGCAAGGTCGCGACATTTCCGGCAAGGTCGCCATAAATCCGGCAAGGTCGCCACAAATCCAGCAGGGTCGCCACATTTCCGGCAAGGTCGCCACATTTCCGGCAAGGTCGCCATTAATCCGGGAATGTCTCCATAAATCCGGCAAGGTCGCCACATTCCCGGCCAGGTCGCCATAAACCTGGCAAGGTCGCCACAAATCCGGCAAGGTCGCCACATTTCCGGCAATGTCGCCATATTTCCGGCAAGGTCACCATAAATCTGGCAAGGTCGCCACAAATGCGGCAAGGTCGCCATAAATCCGGCAAGGTCGCCATATTTCCGGCAAGGTCGCTACAAATCGGGCAAGGCCGCCATATTTCCGACAAGGTCGCCATAAATCCGGCAAGTTTGCCTCAAATCCGGCAAGGTCGCCATATTTCCGGCAAAATCGACATTAATCCGGCAAGGTGGCGTCAAATCCCGCAAGGTCGCCACATTTCCGGCAAGGTCGCCATATTTCCGGCAAGGTCACCATAAATCCGGCATGGTCGCCACAAATTTGGCAAGGTCGCCATATTTCCGGCAAGGTCGCCATAAATCCGGCAAGGTCGCCACAAATCCGGCAAGGTCGCCACAAATCCGGCACGGTTGCCATATTTCCGGCTAGGTCGCCATAAATTCGGCAGGGTCGCTACAAATCCGGCAAGGTTGCAATATTTCCGGCAAGGTCGCCATAAATCCGGCAAGGTCGCCCCAAATCTGGCAAGGTCGCCAAATTTCCGGCAAGGTCGCCATACATCCGGCAAGGTCGCCATAAATCCGACAAAGTCGCCATAAATACGGCAAGGTCGCCACAATTCCGGCAAGGTCGCCATAAATCCGGCAAGGTCGCCACAAATCCGGTAAGGTCGCCACATCCCCGGCAAGGTCGCCATAAATCCGTCAAGGTCGCCATAAATCCGTCAAGGTCGCCACATTTCAGGCAATGTCGCCATAAATGGGGCAAGGTCGCCACAAATCCGGCAAGGTCGCCACATTTCCGGCAAGGTCGCCATAAATTCGGCAAGGTCGCCACAAATCCGGCAAGGTCGCAATATTTCCGGCAAGGTCGCCATAAATCCGGCAAGGTCGCCCCAAATCCGGCAAGGTCGCCATATTTCCGGCAAGGTCGCCATACGTCCGGCAAGGTCGCCATAGATCCTACAAGGTCGCCACAAATACGGCAAGGTCGCCACAATTCCGGCAACGTCGCCATAAATCCGGCAAGGTCGCCACAAATACGGTAAGGTCGCCACATCCCCGGCAAGGTCGCCATAAATCCGTCATGGTCGCCGCAAATCCGGCAAGGTCGCCACATTTCCGGCAAGATCGCCATAATCAGTCAAGGTCGCCACAAATCCAGCAAGGTCGCCATAAATCCGGCAAGATCGCCACAAATCCGGCTATGTCGCCACGTTTACGGCAAGGTCGCCATTAATCCGGGAATGTCGCCATAAATCCTGCAAGGTCGCCACATTCCGGGCAAGATCGCCATAAATTCGGCAAGGTTGCCACAAATCCGGCAAGGTCGCCACATTTCCGGCAAGGTCGCCATATTTCCGGCAAGGTCGCGTCAAATCCGCCAAGGTCGCCACATTTCCGGCAACGTCGCCATAGATCCGGCAAGGTCGCCACAAATCCGGCAAGGTCGCAACATTTCGGCAAGGTCGCCAGAAATCCGGCATCGTCGCCACAAATCCGGCAAGGTCGCCACATTTCCGGCAAGGTCGCCATGAAGCTGGCAAGGTCGCCACAAGTCTGGCAAGGTCGCCACATTTCCGTCAAGGTCGCCATAAATCCGGCAAGGTCACCACAATTCCCACAAGGTCGCCATAAATCCGGCAAGGTCGCCACAAATCCGGCAAGTTCGCCACATTTGCGGCAAGGTCGCCATAAATCCGGCAAGGTCGCCACAAATAAGGCAAGGTCGCCACAATTCCGGCAAGGTCGCCACAAATCCGGCAAGGTCGCCATATTTTCGGCAATGTCGCCATAAATTCGGCAAGGTCGCCATTATTCCGACATAGTAGCCATAAATCCGGCAAGGTTGCCACAAACCCGGCATGGTCGCCATATTTCCGGCAAGGTCGCCATATTTCCGGCAAGGTCGCCATAAATGCGGCGAGGTCGCCATATTTCCGGCAAGGTCGCCATAAATCGGCGATGTTGCCATATTTCCGGCAAGGACGCCATAAATCCGGCGAGGTCGCCAAATTTGCGGCAACGTCGCCATATATCCGGCAAGGTCGCCATAAATCCGGCGAGGTCGCCATATTTCCGGCAAAGTCGCCACAAATCCGCAAGGTCGCCACAAATCCGGCGAAGTATCCATATTTCCGGCAAGGTCTCCATAAATCCGGCAAGGTCGCTACAAATCCAGCAAGGTCGCCATATATACGGCAAGGTCGCCATAAATCCGGCAAGGTCGCCACAAATCCGGCAAGGTCGCCATATTTCCGGCAAGGTCGCCATAAATCCTGGAAGGTCGACACAAATCCGGCAAGGTCGCCATATTTACGGCAAGGTCGCCATAAATCCGGAAAGGTCGCCACAAATCCGGCAAGGTCGTCAGAAATCCGGCAACGTCGCCATATTTCCGACAAGGTCGCCATAAATCCGGCAAGGTCGCCACAAATCCGGCAAGGTCGCCACAAATCCGGCAAGGTCGCCAAATTTCCGGCAATGTCGCCATAAATCCGGCAAGGTCGCCACAAATCCGGCAAGGTCGCCATATTTCCGGCAATGTCGCCATAAATTCGGCAAGGTCGCCATTATTCCGTCATAGTAGCCATAAATCCGGCAAGGTTGCCACAAACCCGGCATGGCCGCCATATTTCCGGCAAGGTCGCCATATTTCCGGCAAGGTCGCCATAAATGCGGCGAGGTCGCCATATTTCCGGCAAGGTCGCCATAAATCCGGCGATGTTGCCATATTTCCGGCAAGGACGCCATAAATCCGGCGAGGTCGCCAAATTTGCGGCAACGTCGCCATATATCCGGCAAGGTCGCCATAAATCCGGCGAGGTCGCCATATTTTCCGGCAAAGTCGCCACAAATCCGGCAAGGTCGCCAGAAATCCGGCAAGGTCGCCATATTTCCGGCAAGGTCGCCATACATCCTGCAAGGTCGCCAGCAATCCGGCAAGGTCGCCATATTTCCGACATGGTCGCCATAAATCCGGCAAGGTCGCCACAAATCTGGCATGGTCGCCATATTTCCGGCAAGATCGCCATAAATCCGGCAATGTCGCCACAAATTCGGCAAGGTCGCCATATTTCCGGCAAAGTCGCCATAAATCCGGCAAGGTCGCCACAAATCCGGCAAGGTCGCCATATTTCCGGCAACGTCGCCATATATCCGGCGTGGTCGCAATATTTCCAGCAAGGTCGCCATTTATCCGGCAAGGTCGCAATAAATCAGGCGAGGTCGCCATATTTCCGACAAGGTCGCCACAAATCCGGCAAGGTCGCCACATTTCCGGCAAGGTCGCCATAAATCCGGCAAGGTCGCCACAAATCCAGCAGGGTCGCCACATTTCCGGCAAGGTCGCCACATTTCCGGCAAGGTCGCCATTAATCCGGGAATGTCTCCATAAATCCGGCAAGGTCGCCACATTCCCGGCCAGGTCGCCATAAACCTGGCAAGGTCGCCACAAATCCGGCAAGGTCGCCACATTTCCGGCAATGTCGCCATATTTCCGGCAAGGTCACCATAAATCTGGCAAGGTCGCCACAAATGCGGCAAGGTCGCCATAAATCCGGCAAGGTCGCCATATTTCCGGCAAGGTCGCTACAAATCGGGCAAGGCCGCCATATTTCCGACAAGGTCGCCATAAATCCGGCAAGTTTGCCTCAAATCCGGCAAGGTCGCCACATTTCCGGCAAAATCGACATTAATCCGGCAAGGTGGCGTCAAATCCCGCAAGGTCGCCACATTTCCGGCAAGGTCGCCATATTTCCGGGAAGGTCACCATAAATCCGGCATGGTCGCCACAAATTTGGCAAGGTCGCCATATTTCCGGCAAGGTCGCCATAAATCCGGCAAGGTCGCCACAAATCCGGCAAGGTCGCCACAAATCCGGCACGGTTGCCATATTTCCGGCTAGGTCGCCATAAATTCGGCAGGGTCGCTACAAATCCGGCAAGGTTGCAATATTTCCGGCAAGGTCGCCATAAATCCGGCAAGGTCGCCCCAAATCTGGCAAGGTCGCCAAATTTCCGGCAAGGTCGCCATACATCCGGCAAGGTCGCCATAAATCCGACAAAGTCGCCATAAATACGGCAAGGTCGCCACAATTCCGGCAAGGTCGCCATAAATCCGGCAAGGTCGCCACAAATCCGGTAAGGTCGCCACATCCCCGGCAAGGTCGCCATAAATCCGTCAAGGTCGCCACAAATCCGTCAAGGTCGCCACATTTCAGGCAATGTCGCCATAAATGGGGCAAGGTCGCCACAAATCCGGCAAGGTCGCCACATTTCCGGCAAGGTCGCCATAAATTCGGCAAGGTCGCCGCAAATCCGGCGTCGCCACATTTCCGGCAAGATCGCCATAAATCCGGCAAGGTCGCCACAAATCCGGCAAGGTCGCAATATTTCCGGCAAGGTCGCCATAAATCCGGCAAGGTCGCCCCAAATCCGGCAAGGTCGCCATATTTCCGGCAAGGTCGCCATACATCCGGCAAGGTCGCCATAGATCCTACAAGGTCGCCACAAATACGGCAAGGTCGCCACAATTCCGGCAACGTCGCCATAAATCCGGCAAGGTCGCCACAAATCCGGTAAGGTCGCCACATCTCCGGCAAGGTCGCCATAAATCCGTCATGGTCGCCACAAATCCGTCAAGGTCCCCACATTTCAGGCAAGGTCGCCATAAATGGGGCAAGGTCGCCACAAATCCGGCAAGGTCGCCACATTTCCGGCAAGGTCGCCTTAAATTCGGCAAGGTCGCCGCAAATCCGGCAAGGTCGCCACATTTCCGGCAAGATCGCCATAAATCAGTCAAGGTCGCCACAAATCCAGCAAGGTCGCCATAAATCCGGCAAGATCGCCACAAATCCGGCTATGTCGCCACGTTTACGGCAAGGTCGCCATTAATCCGGGAATGTCGCCATAAATCCGGCAAGGTCGCCACATTCCGGGCAAGATCGCCATAAATTCGGCAAGGTTGTCACAAATCCGGCAAGGTCGCCACATTTCCGGCAAGGTCGCCATATTTCCGGCAAGGTCGCGTCAAATCCGCCAAGGTCGCCACATTTCCGGCAACGTCGCCATAGATCCGGCAAGGTCGCCACAAATCCGGCAAGGTCGCAACATTTCGGAGAGGTCGCCATAAATCCGGCATCTTCGTCACGAATCCGGCAAGGTCGCCATATTTCCGGCAAGGTCGTCATAAATCCGGCAAGGTGGCAACAAATCCGGCAAGGTCGCCATATTTCCGGCAAGATATCCAGAAATCCGCAAGGTCGCCACAAGTCCGGCGAAGTAGCCATATTTCCGGCAAGATCGCCATAAATCCAGCAAGTTCGCCACAAATCCGGTGAGGTCGCCATATTTCCGGCATGGTCGCCATAAATAGGCAAGGTCGCCATAAAACCAGCGAGGACGCCATATTTCCGGCAAGGTCGCCATAAATCCGGGAAGGTCGCCATAAATGCGGCGAGGTCGCCATATTTCCGGCAAGGTCGCCACAAATCTGGCAAGATCGCCATAAATCCGGCAAGGTCGCCACAAATCCCGCGAGGACGCCATATTTCCGGCAAGGTCGCCATAAATCCGGCAAGGTCACCATAAATGCATTGAGGTCGCCATATTTCCGGCAAGGTCGCCAGAAATCCGCAAGGTCGCCACAAATCCGGCGAAGTATCCACATTTCCGGCAAGGTCGCCATAAATCCGGCAAGGTCGCCACAAATCCGGCAAGGTCGCCATATTTCCGGCAAGGTCGCCATAAATCCGGGAAGGTCGACACAAATCCGGCAAGGTCGCCATATTTACGGCAAGGTCGCCATAAACCCGGAAAGGTCGCCACAAATCCGGCAAGGTCGTCAGAAATCCGGCAACGTCGCCATATTTCCGACAAGGTCGCCATAAATCCGGCAAGGTCGCCACAAATCCGGCAAGGTCGCCACAAATCCGGCAAGGTCGCCATATTTCCGGCAATGTCGCCATAAATCCGGCAAGGTCGCCACAAATCCGGCAAGGTCGCCATATTTTCGGCAATGTCGCCATAAATTCGGCAAGGTCGCCATTATTCCGTCATAGTAGCCATAAATCCGGCAAGGTTGCCACAAACCCGGCATGGTCGCCATATTTCCGGCAAGGTCGCCATATTTCCGGCAAGGTCGCCATAAATGCGGCGAGGTCGCCATATTTCCGGCAAGGTCGCCATAAATCCGGCGATGTTGCCATATTTCCGGCAAGGACGCCATAAATCCGGCGAGGTCGCCAAATTTGCGGCAACGTCGCCATATATCCGGCAAGGTCGCCATAAATCCGGCGAGGTCGCCATATTTCCGGCAAAGTCGCCACAAATCCGCAAGGTCGCCACAAATCCGGCGAAGTATCCATATTTCCGGCAAGGTCTCCATAAATCCGGCAAGGTCGCTACAAATCCAGCAAGGTCGCCATATATACGGCAAGGTCGCCATAAATCCGGCAAGGTCGCCACAAATCCGGCAAGGTCGCCATATTTCCGGCAAGGTCGCCATAAATCCTGGAAGGTCGACACAAATCCGGCAAGGTCGCCATATTTACGGCAAGGTCGCCATAAATCCGGAAAGGTCGCCACAAATCCGGCAAGGTCGTCAGAAATCCGGCAACGTCGCCATATTTCCGACAAGGTCGCCATAAATCCGGCAAGGTCGCCACAAATCCGGCAAGGTCGCCACAAATCCGGCAAGGTCGCCAAATTTCCGGCAATGTCGCCATAAATCCGGCAAGGTCGCCACAAATCCGGCAAGGTCGCCATATTTCCGGCAATGTCGCCATAAATTCGGCAAGGTCGCCATTATTCCGTCATAGTAGCCATAAATCCGGCAAGGTTGCCACAAACCCGGCATGGTCGCCATATTTCCGGCAAGGTCGCCATATTTCCGGCAAGGTCGCCATAAATGCGGCGAGGTCGCCATATTTCCGGCAAGGTCGCCATAAATCCGGCGATGTTGCCATATTTCCGGCAAGGACGCCATAAATCCGGCGAGGTCGCCAAATTTGCGGCAACGTCGCCATATATCCGGCAAGGTCGCCATAAATCCGGCGAGGTCGCCATATTTCCGGCAAAGTCGCCACAAATCCGGCAAGGTCGCCAGAAATCCGGCAAGGTCGCCATATTTCCGGCAAGGTCGCCATACATCCTGCAAGGTCGCCAGCAATCCGGCAAGCTCGCCATATTTCCGACATGGTCGCCATAAATCCGGCAAGGTCGCCATAAATCCGTCATGGTCGCCACAAATCCGTCAAGGTCCCCACATTTCAGGCAAGGTCGCCATAAATGGGGCAAGGTCGCCACAAATCCGGCAAGGTCGCCACATTTCCGGCAAGGTCGCCTTAAATTCGGCAAGGTCGCCGCAAATCCGGCAAGGTCGCCACATTTCCGGCAAGATCGCCATAAATCAGTCAAGGTCGCCACAAATCCAGCAAGGTCGCCATAAATCCGGCAAGATCGCCACAAATCCGGCTATGTCGCCACGTTTACGGCAAGGTCGCCATTAATCCGGGAATGTCGCCATAAATCCGGCAAGGTCGCCACATTCCGGGCAAGATCGCCATAAATTCGGCAAGGTTGCCACAAATCCGGCAAGGTCGCCACATTTCCGGCAAGGTCGCCATATTTCCGGCAAGGTCGCGTCAAATCCGCCAAGGTCGCCACATTTCCGGCAACGTCGCCATAGATCCGGCAAGGTCGCCACAAATCCGGCAAGGTCGCAACATTTCGGAGAGGTCGCCATAAATCCGGCATCTTCGTCACGAATCCGGCAAGGTCGCCATATTTCCGGCAAGGTCGTCATAAATCCGGCAAGGTGGCAACAAATCCGGCAAGGTCGCCATATTTCCGGCAAGATATCCAGAAATCCGCAAGGTCGCCACAAGTCCGGCGAAGTAGCCATATTTCCGGCAAGATCGCCATAAATCCAGCAAGTTCGCCACAAATCCGGTGAGGTCGCCATATTTCCGGCATGGTCGCCATAAATAGGCAAGGTCGCCATAAAACCAGCGAGGACGCCATATTTCCGGCAAGGTCGCCATAAATCCGGGAAGGTCGCCATAAATGCGGCGAGGTCGCCATATTTCCGGCAAGGTCGCCACAAATCTGGCAAGATCGCCATAAATCCGGCAAGGTCGCCACAAATCCCGCGAGGACGCCATATTTCCGGCAAGGTCGCCATAAATCCGGCAAGGTCACCATAAATGCATTGAGGTCGCCATATTTCCGGCAAGGTCGCCAGAAATCCGCAAGGTCGCCACAAATCCGGCGAAGTATCCACATTTCCGGCAAGGTCGCCATAAATCCGGCAAGGTCGCCACAAATCCGGCAAGGTCGCCATATTTCCGGCAAGGTCGCCATAAATCCGGGAAGGTCGACACAAATCCGGCAAGGTCGCCATATTTACGGCAAGGTCGCCATAAACCCGGAAAGGTCGCCACAAATCCGGCAAGGTCGTCAGAAATCCGGCAACGTCGCCATATTTCCGACAAGGTCGCCATAAATCCGGCAAGGTCGCCACAAATCCGGCAAGGTCGCCACAAATCCGGCAAGGTCGCCATATTTCCGGCAATGTCGCCATAAATCCGGCAAGGTCGCCACAAATCCGGCAAGGTCGCCATATTTTCGGCAATGTCGCCATAAATTCGGCAAGGTCGCCATTATTCCGTCATAGTAGCCATAAATCCGGCAAGGTTGCCACAAACCCGGCATGGTCGCCATATTTCCGGCAAGGTCGCCATATTTCCGGCAAGGTCGCCATAAATGCGGCGAGGTCGCCATATTTCCGGCAAGGTCGCCATAAATCCGGCGATGTTGCCATATTTCCGGCAAGGACGCCATAAATCCGGCGAGGTCGCCAAATTTGCGGCAACGTCGCCATATATCCGGCAAGGTCGCCATAAATCCGGCGAGGTCGCCATATTTCCGGCAAAGTCGCCACAAATCCGCAAGGTCGCCACAAATCCGGCGAAGTATCCATATTTCCGGCAAGGTCTCCATAAATCCGGCAAGGTCGCTACAAATCCAGCAAGGTCGCCATATATACGGCAAGGTCGCCATAAATCCGGCAAGGTCGCCACAAATCCGGCAAGGTCGCCATATTTCCGGCAAGGTCGCCATAAATCCTGGAAGGTCGACACAAATCCGGCAAGGTCGCCATATTTACGGCAAGGTCGCCATAAATCCGGAAAGGTCGCCACAAATCCGGCAAGGTCGTCAGAAATCCGGCAACGTCGCCATATTTCCGACAAGGTCGCCATAAATCCGGCAAGGTCGCCACAAATCCGGCAAGGTCGCCACAAATCCGGCAAGGTCGCCAAATTTCCGGCAATGTCGCCATAAATCCGGCAAGGTCGCCACAAATCCGGCAAGGTCGCCATATTTCCGGCAATGTCGCCATAAATTCGGCAAGGTCGCCATTATTCCGTCATAGTAGCCATAAATCCGGCAAGGTTGCCACAAACCCGGCATGGTCGCCATATTTCCGGCAAGGTCGCCATATTTCCGGCAAGGTCGCCATAAATGCGGCGAGGTCGCCATATTTCCGGCAAGGTCGCCATAAATCCGGCGATGTTGCCATATTTCCGGCAAGGACGCCATAAATCCGGCGAGGTCGCCAAATTTGCGGCAACGTCGCCATATATCCGGCAAGGTCGCCATAAATCCGGCGAGGTCGCCATATTTCCGGCAAAGTCGCCACAAATCCGGCAAGGTCGCCAGAAATCCGGCAAGGTCGCCATATTTCCGGCAAGGTCGCCATACATCCTGCAAGGTCGCCAGCAATCCGGCAAGGTCGCCATATTTCCGACATGGTCGCCATAAATCCGGCAAGGTCGCCATAAATCCGTCATGGTCGCCACAAATCCGTCAAGGTCCCCACATTTCAGGCAAGGTCGCCATAAATGGGGCAAGGTCGCCACAAATCCGGCAAGGTCGCCACATTTCCGGCAAGGTCGCCTTAAATTCGGCAAGGTCGCCGCAAATCCGGCAAGGTCGCCACATTTCCGGCAAGATCGCCATAAATCAGTCAAGGTCGCCACAAATCCAGCAAGGTCGCCATAAATCCGGCAAGATCGCCACAAATCCGGCTATGTCGCCACGTTTACGGCAAGGTCGCCATTAATCCGGGAATGTCGCCATAAATCCGGCAAGGTCGCCACATTCCGGGCAAGATCGCCATAAATTCGGCAAGGTTGCCACAAATCCGGCAAGGTCGCCACATTTCCGGCAAGGTCGCCATATTTCCGGCAAGGTCGCGTCAAATCCGCCAAGGTCGCCACATTTCCGGCAACGTCGCCATAGATCCGGCAAGGTCGCCACAAATCCGGCAAGGTCGCAACATTTCGGAGAGGTCGCCATAAATCCGGCATCTTCGTCACGAATCCGGCAAGGTCGCCATATTTCCGGCAAGGTCGTCATAAATCCGGCAAGGTGGCAACAAATCCGGCAAGGTCGCCATATTTCCGGCAAGATATCCAGAAATCCGCAAGGTCGCCACAAGTCCGGCGAAGTAGCCATATTTCCGGCAAGATCGCCATAAATCCAGCAAGTTCGCCACAAATCCGGTGAGGTCGCCATGGTCGCCATAAATAGGCAAGGTCGCCATAAAACCAGCGAGGACGCCATATTTCCGGCAAGGTCGCCATAAATCCGGGAAGGTCGCCATAAATGCGGCGAGGTCGCCATATTTCCGGCAAGGTCGCCACAAATCTGGCAAGATCGCCATAAATCCGGCAAGGTCGCCACAAATCCCGCGAGGACGCCATATTTCCGGCAAGGTCGCCATAAATCCGGCAAGGTCACCATAAATGCATTGAGGTCGCCATATTTCCGGCAAGGTCGCCAGAAATCCGCAAGGTCGCCACAAATCCGGCGAAGTATCCACATTTCCGGCAAGGTCGCCATAAATCCGGCAAGGTCGCCACAAATCCGGCAAGGTCGCCATATTTCCGGCAAGGTCGCCATAAATCCGGGAAGGTCGACACAAATCCGGCAAGGTCGCCATATTTACGGCAAGGTCGCCATAAACCCGGAAAGGTCGCCACAAATCCGGCAAGGTCGTCAGAAATCCGGCAACGTCGCCATATTTCCGACAAGGTCGCCATAAATCCGGCAAGGTCGCCACAAATCCGGCAAGGTCGCCACAAATCCGGCAAGGTCGCCATATTTCCGGCAATGTCGCCATAAATCCGGCAAGGTCGCCACAAATCCGGCAAGGTCGCCATATTTTCGGCAATGTCGCCATAAATTCGGCAAGGTCGCCATTATTCCGTCATAGTAGCCATAAATCCGGCAAGGTTGCCACAAACCCGGCATGGTCGCCATATTTCCGGCAAGGTCGCCATATTTCCGGCAAGGTCGCCATAAATGCGGCGAGGTCGCCATATTTCCGGCAAGGTCGCCATAAATCCGGCGATGTTGCCATATTTCCGGCAAGGACGCCATAAATCCGGCGAGGTCGCCAAATTTGCGGCAACGTCGCCATATATCCGGCAAGGTCGCCATAAATCCGGCGAGGTCGCCATATTTCCGGCAAAGTCGCCACAAATCCGCAAGGTCGCCACAAATCCGGCGAAGTATCCATATTTCCGGCAAGGTCTCCATAAATCCGGCAAGGTCGCTACAAATCCAGCAAGGTCGCCATATATACGGCAAGGTCGCCATAAATCCGGCAAGGTCGCCACAAATCCGGCAAGGTCGCCATATTTCCGGCAAGGTCGCCATAAATCCTGGAAGGTCGACACAAATCCGGCAAGGTCGCCATATTTACGGCAAGGTCGCCATAAATCCGGAAAGGTCGCCACAAATCCGGCAAGGTCGTCAGAAATCCGGCAACGTCGCCATATTTCCGACAAGGTCGCCATAAATCCGGCAAGGTCGCCACAAATCCGGCAAGGTCGCCACAAATCCGGCAAGGTCGCCAAATTTCCGGCAATGTCGCCATAAATCCGGCAAGGTCGCCACAAATCCGGCAAGGTCGCCATATTTCCGGCAATGTCGCCATAAATTCGGCAAGGTCGCCATTATTCCGTCATAGTAGCCATAAATCCGGCAAGGTTGCCACAAACCCGGCATGGTCGCCATATTTCCGGCAAGGTCGCCATATTTCCGGCAAGGTCGCCATAAATGCGGCGAGGTCGCCATATTTCCGGCAAGGTCGCGATAAATCCGGCGATGTTGCCATATTTCCGGCAAGGACGCCATAAATCCGGCGAGGTCGCCAAATTTGCGGCAACGTCGCCATATATCCGGCAAGGTCGCCATAAATCCGGCGAGGTCGCCATATTTCCGGCAAAGTCGCCACAAATCCGGCAAGGTCGCCAGAAATCCGGCAAGGTCGCCATATTTCCGGCAAGGTCGCCATACATCCTGCAAGGTCGCCAGCAAACCGGCAAGGTCGCCATATTTCCGACATGGTCGCCATAAATCCGGCAAGGTCGCCACAAATCTGGCATGGTCGCCATATTTCCGGCAAGATCGCCATAAATCCGGCAATGTCGCCACAAATTCGGCAAGGTCGCCATATTTCCGGCAAAGTCGCCATAAATCCGGCAAGGTTGCCACAAATCCGGCAAGGTCGCCATATTTCCGGCAAGGTCGCCATATATCCGGCGTGGTCGCAATATTTCCAGCAAGGTCGCCATTTATCCGGCAAGGTCGCAATAAATCCGGCGAGGTCGCCATATTTCCGACAAGGTCGCCACAAATCCGGCAAGGTCGCGACATTTCCGGCAAGGTCGCCATAAATCCGGCAAGGTCGCCACAAATCCAGCAGGGTCGCCACATTTCCGGCAAGGTCGCCACATTTCCGGCAAGGTCGCCATTAATCCGGGAATGTCTCCATAAATCCGGCAAGGTCGCCACATTCCCGGCCAGGTCGCCATAAACCTGGCAAGGTCGCCACAAATCCGGCAAGGTCGCCACATTTCCGGCAATGTCGCCATATTTCCGGCAAGGTCACCATAAATCTGGCAAGGTCGCCACAAATGCGGCAAGGTCGCCATAAATCCGGCAAGGTCGCCATATTTCCGGCAAGGTCGCTACAAATCGGGCAAGGCCGCCATATTTCCGACAAGGTCGCCATAAATCCGGCAAGTTTGCCTCAAATCCGGCAAGGTCGCCATATTTCCGGCAAAATCGACATTAATCCGGCAAGGTGGCGTCAAATCCCGCAAGGTCGCCACATTTCCGGCAAGGTCGCCATATTTCCGGCAAGGTCACCATAAATCCGGCATGGTCGCCACAAATTTGGCAAGGTCGCCATATTTCCGGCAAGGTCGCCATAAATCCGGCAAGGTCGCCACAAATCCGGCAAGGTCGCCACAAATCCGGCACGGTTGCCATATTTCCGGCTAGGTCGCCATAAATTCGGCAGGGTCGCTACAAATCCGGCAAGGTTGCAATATTTCCGGCAAGGTCGCCATAAATCCGGCAAGGTCGCCCCAAATCTGGCAAGGTCGCCAAATTTCCGGCAAGGTCGCCATACATCCGGCAAGGTCGCCATAAATCCGACAAAGTCGCCATAAATACGGCAAGGTCGCCACAATTCCGGCAAGGTCGCCATAAATCCGGCAAGGTCGCCACAAATCCGGTAAGGTCGCCACATCCCCGGCAAGGTCGCCATAAATCCGTCAAGGTCGCCACAAATCCGTCAAGGTCGCCACATTTCAGGCAATGTCGCCATAAATGGGGCAAGGTCGCCACAAATCCGGCAAGGTCGCCACATTTCCGGCAAGGTCGCCATAAATTCGGCAAGGTCGCCACAAATCCGGCAAGGTCGCAATATTTCCGGCAAGGTCGCCATAAATCCGGCAAGGTCGCCCCAAATCCGGCAAGGTCGCCATATTTCCGGCAAGGTCGCCATACGTCCGGCAAGGTCGCCATAGATCCTACAAGGTCGCCACAAATACGGCAAGGTCGCCACAATTCCGGCAACGTCGCCATAAATCCGGCAAGGTCGCCACAAATACGGTAAGGTCGCCACATCCCCGGCAAGGTCGCCATAAATCCGTCATGGTCGCCGCAAATCCGGCAAGGTCGCCACATTTCCGGCAAGATCGCCATAAATCAGTCAAGGTCGCCACAATCCAGCAAGGTCGCCATAAATCCGGCAAGATCGCCACAAATCCGGCTATGTCGCCACGTTTACGGCAAGGTCGCCATTAATCCGGGAATGTCGCCATAAATCCTGCAAGGTCGCCACATTCCGGGCAAGATCGCCATAAATTCGGCAAGGTTGCCACAAATCCGGCAAGGTCGCCACATTTCCGGCAAGGTCGCCATATTTCCGGCAAGGTCGCGTCAAATCCGCCAAGGTCGCCACATTTCCGGCAACGTCGCCATAGATCCGGCAAGGTCGCCACAAATCCGGCAAGGTCGCAACATTTCGGCAAGGTCGCCAGAAATCCGGCATCGTCGCCACAAATCCGGCAAGGTCGCCACATTTCCGGCAAGGTCGCCATGAAGCTGGCAAGGTCGCCACAAGTCTGGCAAGGTCGCCACATTTCCGTCAAGGTCGCCATAAATCCGGCAAGGTCACCACAATTCCCACAAGGTCGCCATAAATCCGGCAAGGTCGCCACAAATCCGGCAAGTTCGCCACATTTGCGGCAAGGTCGCCATAAATCCGGCAAGGTCGCCACAAATAAGGCAAGGTCGCCACAATTCCGGCAAGGTCGCCACAAATCCGGCAAGGTCGCCATATTTTCGGCAATGTCGCCATAAATTCGGCAAGGTCGCCATTATTCCGACATAGTAGCCATAAATCCGGCAAGGTTGCCACAAACCCGGCATGGTCGCCATATTTCCGGCAAGGTCGCCATATTTCCGGCAAGGTCGCCATAAATGCGGCGAGGTCGCCATATTTCCGGCAAGGTCGCCATAAATCCGGCGATGTTGCCATATTTCCGGCAAGGACGCCATAAATCCGGCGAGGTCGCCAAATTTGCGGCAACGTCGCCATATATCCGGCAAGGTCGCCATAAATCCGGCGAGGTCGCCATATTTCCGGCAAAGTCGCCACAAATCCGCAAGGTCGCCACAAATCCGGCGAAGTATCCATATTTCCGGCAAGGTCTCCATAAATCCGGCAAGGTCGCTACAAATCCAGCAAGGTCGCCATATATACGGCAAGGTCGCCATAAATCCGGCAAGGTCGCCACAAATCCGGCAAGGTCGCCATATTTCCGGCAAGGTCGCCATAAATCCTGGAAGGTCGACACAAATCCGGCAAGGTCGCCATATTTACGGCAAGGTCGCCATAAATC
>JAXLNO010000759.1:111075-116840 GCA_038087875.1 Malacoraja senta | reverse complement strand
GAGTAGAGATAAGTCTTTAGTCTTGACTTAAAGGAGTCGATGGAGGGGGCAGTTCTGATGGGAAGGGGGATGCTGTTCCACAGTCTAGGGGCTGCAACCACAAAGGCCCGGTCGCCCCTGAGCTTATGCCTAGACCGCGGGATATTCAGCAACCCCAAGTCGGCCGATCTGAGGGGCCTGGAGGTGGAGTGGTGGGTGAGAAGACTTTTTATGTAGGTGGGGGCAAGCCCGTTGAGGGCTTTGTAGACATGGAGGAGGATCTTGAAGTTTATACGGAACCAACCGCACAGGGAGCCAGTGGAGAGAGGCCAGGATCGGGGTGATGTGGTCCCTTTTTCGGGCAGAAAGGCATGTCATGCGTGGTTTGAAGAGCAAAAACTTGTAGTTTACAATGAAAAGTTGAGGGAATACAAGGTGGACAGAGTTGCTTATTGGTTACAAGCTGAGGAGTATGATGATGCTACTGATGATGATATGCCAATGGACCAGCTAGCAACTCATCTTCTCCAGTTCGGCACGGACTTGAAGGGCCGAGATGGCCTGTTTCCGTGCTGTTATGGTTATATGGTTATATGGTTATAAAGACCTGGTCTATTGCTAGAAATTGTAATTCATTTACCTATCTGTTACGGACTTACAGCATATAATACAATAATATTAAAGTTCTGATCTTGAGAATATCACATTTTATTATTATCATAGAAACATAGACAATAGGTGCAGGAGTAGAGGCCATTCGGCCCTTCCAGCCAGCACCGCCATTCAATATGATCATGGCTGGTCATCCAACTCAGTATCCTGTACCTGCCTTCTCTCCATACCCCCTGATCCCTTTAGCCACAAGGGCCACATCTAACTCCCTCTTAAATATAGCCAATGAACTGGCCTCAACTACCTTCTGTGGCAGAGAATTCCACAGATTCACCACTCTCTGTGTGTGAAAAAAAAATGTTTTTCTCATCTCGGTCCTAAAAGACTTCCCCCTTATCCTTAAACTGTGTGACCCCTTGTCCTGGACTTCCCCAACATCGGGAACAATCTTCCTGCATCTAGCCTGTCCAACGCCTTGAGGATTTTGTAAGTTTCTATAAGATCCCCCCTCAATCTTCTAAATTCTAGCGAGTACAAGCCGAGTCTATCCAATCTTTCTTCATATGAAAGTCAAGCCATCCAGGAATCAGTCTGGTGAACCTTCTCTGCACTCCCTCTATGGCAAGAATGTCTTTCCTCAGATTAGGAGACCAAAACTGTACGCAATACTCCAGGTGTGGTCTCACCAAGACCCTGTACAACTGCAGTAGAACCTCCTGCTCCTATACTCAAATCCTTTTGCTATGAATGCTAACATACCATTCGCTTTCTTCACTGCCTGCTGCACCTGCATGCCTACTTTCAATGACTGGTGTACCATGACACCCAGGTCTCGTTGCATCTCCCCTTTTCCTAATCGGCCACCATTCAGGTAATAGTCTACTTTCCTGTTTTTGCCACCAAAGTGGATAACCTCACATTTATCCACATTATACTGCATCTGCCATGCATTTGCCCACTCACCCAGCCTATCCAAGTCACCTTGCAGCCTCCTAGCATCCTCCTCACAGCTAACACTGCCCCCCAGCTTAGTGTCATCCGCAAACTTGGAGATGTTGCCTTCAATTCCCTCATCCAGATCATTAATATATATTGTAAATAGCTGGGGTCCCAGCACTGAGCCTTGCGGTACCCCACTAGTCACTGCCTGCCATTGTGAAAAGGACCCGTTTACTCCTACTCTTTGCTTCCTGTTTGCCAGCCAGTTCTCTATCCACATCAATACTGAACCCCCAATACCGTGTGCTTTAAGTTTGTATGCTAATCTCTTATGTGGGACCTTGTCGAAAGCCTTCTGAAAGTCCAGATACAACACATCCACTGGTTCTCCCCTATCCACTCTACTAGTTACATCCTCGAAAAATTCTATAAGATTCATCAGACACGATTTACCTTTCGTAAATCCATGCTGACTTTGTCCAATGATTTCACCACTTTCCAAATGTGCTGCTATCCCATCTTTAATAACTGACTCTAGCAGTTTCCCCACTACCGATGTTAGACTAACTGGTCTGTAATTCCCCGTTTTCTCTCTCCCTCCCTTTCTTCATATGAAAGTCCTGACATCCCAGGAATCAGCCAGGAAAAGATGATTATCTTTTTGTTGTTAAAAGCAATTGCACACAGATCAAACAGTCGGCATCTAAAATGTCACAATTATTGTGCAGCTTTATTTTTAACCTTGTAACCTAAACTATGAAAATGAAAAAAGAAAAGGAAGAGAAGAAAGTGAAAAGATAGATCGAAGAAGAACAAAAGAGAATCCCTTCACTACCAAATCAGTGTAGCATAGATATACAAATTTTAAAAAAGAAAAAAAAAGTGGATACACTGCCCCCCAGCTTAGTGTCATCCGCAAACTTGGAGATGTTGCCTTCAATTCGCCGTTATTAGGCCATAGTTAAGGAAACGTCTTCGAAGTATCGTGTTTAAGAAGGAACTGCAGATGCTGGAAAATCGAAGGTAGACAAAAATGCTGGAGAAACTCAGCGGGTGCAGCAGCATCTATGGAGCGAAGGAAATAGGCAACGTTTCGGCCCGAAACCCTTCTTCAGACTGATGGGGGGTGGGGAGAAGAAAGGAAAAAGGCGGAGGAGGAGCCCGAGGGCTGAGGAAGGGGAGCAGACAGCCCGAGGGCTGAGGGAGGGGAGGGGACAGCAAGGGTTAACAGAATTGGGAGAATTCAATGTTCATGCCCCCAGGATGCAGACTCCCCAAGCGGAATATGAGGTGCTGTTCCTCCAATTTATGGTGTTGCTCGCTGTGGCCATGGAGGAGACCCAGGACAGAGAGGTCAGATACGGAATGGGAGGGCGAGTTGAAGTGCTGAGCCACCGGGAGGTCAGGTTGGTTATTGCGGACCGACCGGAGGTGTTGGGCGAAACGATCGCCAAGCCTGCGCTTGGTCTCACCGATGTAGATCAGCTGGCATCTAGAGCAGCGGATGCAATAGATGAGGTTGGAGGAGATGCAGGTGAACCTCTGTCGCACCTGGAACGACTGCTTGGGGTCCTTGGATGGAGTCGAGGGGGGAGGTGAAGGGACAAGTGTTGCATCTCTTGCGGTTGCAAGGGGAAAGTGCCCGGGGGAGGGGGTGGTACGGGAGGGAAGGGAAGAATTGACCAGGGAGTTACGGAGGGAGCGGTCTTTGTGGAAGGCAGACATAGGGGGAGATGGGAAGATGAGGCTAGTGGTGGGGTCACGTTGGAGGTGGCGAAACTGACGGAGGATCACTTGTTGTATGTGACGGCTGGTGGGGTGGAAGGGGAGGACTTTGAAATATGTTTGAAATATCGTTAGCTCAGAACAGGCCTCTGACTTACCTAGTGTGATCAGTTCTATATCGCGATCCAATTTTGTTTTAAGTATTTTGGACAAGATATCAAAAATTCCCCTCCAGAAGTTTAGTAATTTTGTGCAGGAAGCAAAATAATGGGTTGCTTCTTGGAGGAGACATTTATCACAGATAGGACAGGCATTTGGCAAGATCTTGTTCCATTTAGACTTTGAATCACATTTTTGAATTTTCAAGGCAGTCTGGGCGTTTATTACCATCTCCGTCACAACGGTCAATTTGGTAATTAGCTACAATTAGGTAACTAGCTAATTATATGCTTTAATTTCAGGTCATCCAAGTAAGATTGTTTCATATTTGTTTCAGAATGCTTCAATCTATAATAACTGAAAATTTCTTTCAGTTCTCTTAATTTTTAAGAAAGTTATGGGCTTTTGACTGTCCTCGATCACAGCTTTTGTGTTAAGTCAATGGAAAAGCAATAGGGAACAGGATGCTAATTTCCGAGTATGAAAATGGCCATAACTTCTTTAATACTGAAGATATGAAAGTGAATTAGGTGTCAAATTAAACTGCGTTTTATGCTTTATCTGATGGGATAAATTGCAGACTTGATTTTTAAAATCTCAACATTTTGTAACATTGCCACTCTTTGTCCCTGCTGTCTCCCCCTCCCTTCTCTCCTCTCCCTTCCCCTCCTCCCCGCTCCCCCACCTCTCTCCCCCCCTCTCCCTCCCCCCCTCCTCTCCTCCCCCTCTCTTCCCCTCCCCCATCTGTCCCTGACCCCTCTCTCCCCCTGACCCTTCTCTCCCTCCCTCTCTTCCCACCTCCCCTCCCCCCCCCACTCACCGTTCAATGTCGTGTTTCTTCTGGGCGTAGCGGGCAGCGATGGCCAAGTTATTGAAGATGCAGTATCCATTGGCTGTGTCACTGAGGGCATTGTGTCCGGGGGGTCTAGAACCAACACACGGGGTGGTCACACATACACGCACACGCACGCACACGCACACACGCACGCACACGCACGCACGCACACGCACACACGCTCACGCACGCACGCACACACTCGCACACGCACGCACGCACGCGCACACACACACGCACACACACGCACGCACGCACACGCACGCGCACACACGCACGCACACACGCACGCACACGCATGCACGCACGCACACACACGCACGCACACGCACGCACGCACGCACACTCACACACGCACGCACGCACACGCACGCACACAGACGCATGCACACACGCACACACACATGCACACAAACACACACGCGCTCACACACATACACACGCACGCACTCATGCACACACACACACATACACATACACACACAAGTGTAAGACACACACTGTGAATAGTCAGCAACATCAAGGGACAGAGGGAGGGGGGAGAGAGAGAGAGGGGGTAGAGAGGGGGAGAGGAGAGAGAGGGGGGGAGAGAGGGGGAGAGGAGAGAGAGAGGGGGGGGGAAGGAGAGAGAGAGAGGGGGGAGAGAGGGGGAGAGGAGAGAGAGGGGGGTAGAGGGGGAGAGGAGAGAGAGAGAGGTGGGGGGGAGAGGCTATTGGGGACATACCTGACCACAGCAAGTCCGTTTCGAACCACCCCTCGCATGACACTATCGACTACTTGGAGAATACAACCTACGGCCAGACAGCAAGATGGGTAGGTCTTCTGAAGAGAGAGAGAGAGAGAGGCAGTGAGAGAGAGAGGGGGGGAGAGAGAGAGGGGAGAGAGAGGGGAGGGGGGAGAGAGAGAGGGGAGAGAGAGGGGAGGGGGAGAGAGAGAGGGGAGAGAAAGGGGAGAGAAAGAGGAGAGAGAGAGAGCGGAGAGAGAGAGAGAGAGAGGGGACAGAGAGGGGAGAGAGAGAGGGGCAGAGAGAGGGGTGAGACAGAGAGGGGGGAGAGAGAGGGGAGAGAGAGGGGAGAGAGAGAGGGGGGAGAAAGAGAGAGGCGGGGGAGAGAGGGGGGAAAGAAAGACTCTCACTCTTGAAAACACACACTAGAGGCAGGAAACATGTTCCCGATGTTGGGGAGTCCAGAACCAGGGGCCACACACACACAGTTTAAGAATAAGGGGTCGGCCATTTAGAACGGAGACAAGGAAACACTTTTTCTCATAGAGAGTTGTGAGTCTGTGGAATTCTCTGCCTCAGGGGGCGGTGGAGGCCGGTTCTCTGGATACTTTTAAGTGAGAGTCAAATAGGGCTCTTAAAGATAGCGGAGTCAGGGGATATGGGGAGAAGGCAGGAACGGGGTACTGATTGGGATGATCGGCCATGATCACATTGAATGGCGGTGCTGGCTCGAAGGGCCGAATGGCCGACTCCTGCTCCTATTGTCTGTGTTTCAACGTTTCACCCCCACCC
>JAXLNO010000759.1:10000-35000 GCA_038087875.1 Malacoraja senta | reverse complement strand
GGATTGGACAGTCTGGATGCAGGAAAAATGTTCCCGATGTTGGAGGAGTCCAGACCCAAAGGTCACAGTTTAAGAATAAGGGGTAGGCCATTTAGGACTGAGATGAGGAAAACCTTTTCCACCCAAAGAGTTGTGAATCTGTGGAATTTTCTCCCACAGAAGGCTGGGGAGGCCAATTCACCAGATGTTTTCAAGAGAGTGTTAGTTATAGCTCTTAGGGCTAACGGAATCAAGGGAGATGGGGAGAAAGCAAGAACCGGGTACAGATTTTGGATGATCAGCCATGATCATATTGAATGGTGTGCTGGTTCATGGGCCGAATGGCCTCATCCTGCACCTATGTCCTCTGTTTCTATGTTTCTATTCTGAAAGGGAGAGGTGAGCAGCCAGAGCTCATAGTCCATATTACTAGCAATGACACAGGTAGGGAGGGAGATGAGGCAGGGAGTGAGACAGGAGGTTAAAAAGTAACTCCAGTCTTATAATCTCACTCTGTGTAAGAAGGAACTGCAGATGCTGGAAAATCGAAGGTACACAAAAATGCTGGAGAAACTCAGCGGGTGCAGCAGCATCTATGGAGCGAAGGAAATAGGCAATGTTTCGGGGCCGAAACCCTTCTTCAGACCCTGCAGTTAAACTGCAGATGCTGGTTTAAACCGAAGGTAGACAAAAATGCTGGAGTAACTCAGTGGGTCAGTATGAAGAAGGGTCTCGACCCGAAACGGCAGGGCTGCCAACTCTCACGCTTTCAGTGTGAGAATCACGCCTTGGAGCCAATTCTCACGCCCTCACGCTGAGTTCAGACCCTGCGCAGTTTGTCCCTTTGCGCCGCGTGCCAGGGATCTGCACGGTCTGGCGAAGCGCGTCGGTTGCCGGCTGTGAGTGGTCGCGTCTCTTCTCTTCTCTTTTGGTCGAATGTGCAGCTTCCGACAACATGAAGCAACTGGAGATGGAACTAACCCGGTGAATCAGTTGTACAACATGGGGGGGTAACACGGCCCGTTACCTGAAAAACACCGTTTTTATTTCAATTAGTTTTCACGGGGTCGGGGCAGACGTGCTGACCTGGGAACGGCAGCCAGTCAGTCCCTGGGACACGAGCTGACCTGAGAACGGCAGCAAGTCAGTCCCTGGGACACGAGCTGATCTGGGAACGGCAGCAAGTCAGTCCCTGGGACACGAGCTGATCTGGGAACGGCAGCAAGTCAGTCCCTGGGACACGAGCTGACCTGAGAACGGCAGCAAGTCAGTCCCTGGGACACGAGCTGACCTGGGAACGGCAGCAAGTCAGTCCCTGGGACACGAGCTGACCTGAGAACGGCAGCAAGTCAGTCCCTGGGACACGAGCTGACCTGAGAACGGCAGCAAGTCAGTCCCTGGGACACGAGCTGACCTGGGAACGGCAGCAAGTCAGTCCCTGGGACACGAGCTGATCTGGGAACGGCAGCAAGTCAGTCCCTGGGACACGAGCTGATCTGGGAACGGCAGCAAGTCAGTCCCTGGGACACGAGCTGATCTGGGAACGGCAGCAAGTCAGTCCCTGGGACACGAGCTGATCTGGGAACGGCAGCAAGTCAGTCCCTGGGACACGAGCTGATCTGGGAACGGCAGCAAGTCAGTCCCTGGGACACGAGCTGATCTGGGAACGGCAGCAAGTCAGTCCCTGGGACACGAGCTGATCTGGGAACGGCAGCAAGTCAGTCCCTGGGACACGAGCTGATCTGGGAACGGCAGCCAGTCAGTCCCTGGGACACGAGCTGATCTGGGAACGGCAGCAAGTCAGTCCCTGGGACATGAGCTGACCTGAGAACGGCAGCCAGTCAGTCCCTGGGACACGAGCTGACCTGAGAACTGCAGCCAGTCAGTCCCTGGGACACGAGCTGATCTGGGAACGGCAGCAAGTCAGTCCCTGGGACACGAGCTGATCTGGGAACGGCAGCAAGTCAGTCCCTGGGACACGAGCTGATCTGGGAACGGCAGCAAGTCAGTCCCTGGGACACGAGCTGACCTGAGAACGGCAGCAAGTCAGTCCCTGGGACACGAGCTGATCTGGGAACGGCAGCAAGTCAGTCCCTGGGACACGAGCTGATCTGGGAACGGCAGCAAGTCAGTCCCTGGGACACGAGCTGATCTGGGAACGGCAGCCAGTCAGTCCCTGGGACACGAGCTGATCTGGGAACGGCAGCCAGTCAGTCCCTGGGACACGAGCTGATCTGGGAACGGCAGCCAGTCAGTCCCTGGGACACGAGCTGATCTGGGAACGGCAGCCAGTCAGTCCCTGGGACACGATCTGATCTGGGAACGGCAGCCAGTCAGTCCCTGGGACACGAGCTGATCTGGGAACGGCAGCCAGTCAGTCCCTGGGACACGTGCTGATCTGTGAACGGCAGCAAGTCAGTCCCTGGGACACGAGCTGATCTGAGAACTGCAGCCAGTCAGTCCCTGGGACACGAGCTGATCTGGGAACGGCAGCAAGTCAGTCCCTGGGACACGAGCTGACCTGGGAACGGCAGCAAGTCAGTCCCTGGGACACGAGCTGATCTGGGAACGGCAGCAAGTCAGTCCCTGGGACACGAGCTGATCTGGGAACGGCAGCAAGTCAGTCCCTGGGACACGAGCTGATCTGGGAACGGCAGCAAGTCAGTCCCTGGGACACGAGCTGATCTGGGAACGGCAGCAAGTCAGTCCCTGGGACACGAGCTGATCTGGGAACGGCAGCAAGTCAGTCCCTGGGCACGCAGAATGCCAACTTGATTAGTATGGACCAATTGGGCCCAAGGAAGAGAGAGGGGAGAGAGAGGGGGTGGAGAGGGGAGGAGAGAGGGGGAAGAGAGAGGGTGGTAAAAGAGAGAGGGGGAAGAGGGAGAGAAGGGGGAAAGAGAGAAATGGGGAAAGAGGGAGAGAGGAGGGCAAAGAGAAAGAGGAGATGGAGACAGAGGGGAGAGAGAGAGTTAGGGGAGAGAGAGGGGTTGGAGAGGGAGGAAAGAGGGTGAGGGGAGGGTGGAGAGGGAGAGGAGGCGAGAGAGAGGGGGGAGAGTGAGGTGGGAGGGAGAGAGGGGGAAGAGAGAGAGGAGAGAGGAGGCGAGAGAGGCGGAGAGAGGTGAGGGGAGAGAGGGGGAGAAAAAGGGGGGGAGAGAGAATGGAGAGAGAGGGGAAGAGAGAGAAAGGGAGAGATGGGGGGAGACGGGAGAGAGAGGGGTGAGAGAGGGAGAGAGAGCAGAGAGAGGGAGGAGAGATGGGGAGAGAGGGGGGTGAGAGGAGAGAGAGCGGAAGAGAGGGGAGAGAGAGAGGCGGGAGAGAGGGGGGAGAGTGAGGTGGGAGGGAGAGAGAGTGGAGAGAAAGAGGGAGAGAGAGGAGAGAGAGAGAGTGGGGGAGAGAGTGTGGGGAGAGAGAGAGGGGGAGAGAGAGGGGTAGAGAGAGAGGGGGGAGTGAGGTGGGAGGGTGAGAGAGTGGAGAGAAAGAGAGGGAGAGAGAGAGTGGGGGTGAGAGAGTGGGGGAGAGAGAGAGGGGGCGAGAGAGGGGGAGAGAGAGAGGGGGGAGATAGTGGGATATTGAGGCAGGGCTGCCAACTCCCATGCATTGAGCATGAGAATCATGCATTTTGCCGAATTCTCACCCTGATCACAAATTTCTCTCGCTCTGTCATGAGAAATTCTGTGATCAATGAAAATTTCAAAACTAATGTCAACTGCATGGGCCACGGGAGTTGGAAGGAGAAGCAGCGGCGGGGTCATGTGCGGACGGGGAGCGGGGATGGCGAGTGTTTGTCGGGCTGGCGAGTCGCTCACTGCAACTCCGGCCATGGAGCAGCCTCAGTGCAAGAGTCCCGGGCCGTCGGCGGCGTTGGAAGCGTTGCACCGTAGCCGTGAGAGTCTCTGTGCCAAATTGCAGTGAGATTCTCTGTGCCCTGGTGACCGGCATGGATCAGGCTGCGGCTCGGTGCATCCTGGAGGACAACCAGTGATGCTGGAAGTAAGTACCAAGCACTGGGTAGAAACGGTGGAAGATAGTGGACTTCAAATGGGAGTGGTTGGAGAAAGCATCCTGCTTGTCTGCGAGATTTCACTGTAACTTCAGGAAAAATGTTCCCAATGTTGGGGGAATACAGAACCAGGGGTCACAGTTTAAGAATAAAGGGTAGACCAGTTAGGACTGAGATGAGGACAAACTCTTCACGCAGGGAGTTGTGAATCTGTGGAATTCTCTGCCACAGAAGGCAGTGCAGGCCAATTCACTGGATGTTTTTAAGTGAGAGTTACATTTAGTTCCTGGGGCTAATGAAATCAAGGGATATGGGGAAAACCCCGGAAAGAGGTACTGATTTTAGATGAATAGCCATGATCATATTGAATGGCAGTGCTCGCTCGAAGGGCCGATTGGCCTATTCCTGCACCTATTTTCTATGTTTCTATGCTTGAATTAAAAACTCAATAAAACGCAATAAAACTCAATCACTTGATTTTGAAGCATTAATGCATGGTGGAGGTATAATGTAGTCATGGAGTGATACAGTGTGAAAACAGGCCCTTTGAGCCAACTTACCCACACCTACCAACATGTCCCAGCTACACTACCTGCTTTTGGACCATACCTCCAAACCTGCCCTATCCATGTATCAGTCTAACTGTTTCTTAAATGTTGGGATGGTCCCTGCCTCAACTACCTCCTCTGGCAGCTTGTTCCATACACCCACCACTCCTTGTGTGGAATAAGTTGCCCCTTAAAAAGTTACCTCTTAAAAATACTTCATACAAAAAACATTGAAATCATACTTCTACATTGCACTAAAACATGATTTTAATACATCAAATTTCAAAAAGTCCCTAGCCTGGGAGGGAGGACACCCCACGTCCATGCCCTCTTCCCACTCGGTTGCTCCCCACCCTCACCAGGTACTCCCAATACCAGTGATCAGTGATCGCTCAGCCTCCCCACTTTCAAAACCGCTCCACGGTCCCTGGTTCAGATGGAGAACACTGCCAGATATGAGCGGGGAACTGAGGCCAGTTGTCCATGATGTCTAGATCCCAATGCTCAGCGCTTCATGTTTCGGAGTTGGCTAATGTTATTGATTTGAAATTAGCCTGATTTGTAATTAGTTGACAAAACCTTAATTTATGAATCTGGAATATCCAGGGGGATGGGATAAGTGTAATATTAAATGACATGCAAGGTGTCAGTCTGTCTGTCACAACATACAGCCCAGATAACCCATTATTTCCTTCAGTTAAATATTGGGAAGGTAACACTATTGTCATTTGCCACTCAACTATTTTGTTTGTTTACCTCACTGACTATTTCTAACCCCCCCCCCCTAAATTCCTTTGACAGGTTGAATAGAAATGTCCCCAATCTCGTTGTTTTATTAATTCAACACGTAGATGAACATCCTCAAGGAGTGTCATCAAATGGAAACAGATTTAGATGCGATATTTAAGAGCTTGTTCAAAGAAGGGGCGTATTTTAAAGGAGTGACAGAGATACCTGCAGGGGAATGTGTGAGGAGGTTATTATTTTCTTTCGTTTTAGCTTGAACCAGGACATCTGAAGATTCAAACTTTAATACAGTAATTGTACTGATACTGACCCCAACCAACCACGTGATGAATATCATCCATTCCGGAAGTTTGACTTTTATGATGCCATTTAAACTTCACTTGGATTTTAATCACTTCAATGTAAAAGTAATTGGGAATGGGGAGCATTGGAACAAAAATTTGCCCTCGGTACATATTAACTGTAATATAATAATGTATGCATGTTGGGAGGTGCAATCAAAACAAAGATCTTTTTATCATTGTTGTATTATGAATACCACAGAAAATATTATGTACTCTCAAGATCAAATTTAATAGATTAATATTGCTTAAATATATAGTTATTGGACTTTGCATTTCGGAAAAGTCCCAGCTGAGAGGAAGACAGCAAAATACTGAAAATATTGGGGGTGAAAATGATTTCAGGACAGTTTGTTGGGAAAATGAAGGAAATGGTAACAGAATACTTATACAGCTGAGTGAGTATAATTTTATGGATGAGAAATTGTGTTCAACAAATTGATGACTTCTTTGACAAAGTAACTAGCATGTTAGATAACGAAGAAGCCAATGGATGTAGCAAATGTTGTTATAGATAATTTGGTCTGTGAAGTGCCCCATAAAAGATTACTGCATTAGATAAGCACCTGTGGACTTGAACGTTAAAGGTTAAGTCCAGGTGTTCAGATATGGGGCTTTATGTGAGGGACAGATATATTGTCAGTGCAGAGGGGCTAGGGGCAAGGCCAAGTGTACATCCAGAGTCAAGGTCTGGAATAGTAATAGTACTAGGTGTGCAGTCAAAGCTGGGACCAGGCGAGTGTTCAGCACTGGAAACCTAAGCAGGTAAGCAGCTATGATCAGGGTAGAATAGGGGGGGGGGGCAGGTGTAAGGCTGGACTCAGGGACAGGAATGAGAGAAGGTATGCAACTGGAGTCAGTCAGGAGTAGTACCAGGTGTGCAGTGAAACCCAGGTTGGTCAACATGGGCCGTGTTTGATTATAATCTGATTTCCATACATGAATATACTAAGATCAGTCATGTGCTGCACCTGTTGATCAGAGCCTGGGCTCTACTGTGAAATGTACTTAGGAATGTAATTTAGTCTAAACTTATTCATAGCTAATTAAATTTAAACCATATATATTGCATTCAAGTATTGTTAAAAGACGCGCTACAGTATGCATCATATTGTAGTGAGTGCACCCTCCTCCCCCCCCTCCCGGTCGCTATCTTCCCTCGGGCTTGGTCTCTCACAATTTCTCACTCCCAACTCTCACCCAATGTTGGCAGCCCTGCTCTCCCCCAACTTTCTCCTCTCTCTCTCCCCCTCTCTCTCTCTCTCCCCTCTCTCTACCCCCTCTCTCTCTCTCTGCCAACTTTCTCCTCTCTCTCTCTCCCCCTCTCTCTCTTTCTCCACCCTCTCTCTCCCACCCTCTCTCTCATCCCTCTCTCTACCACCCCCCACTCTCTCCCCCATCTCATTCTCCCCCTCTCTCTCTTTCTCTCTCCCTCCCCCCCTCTCTCTCTCCCCTCTGTCTCTCTCCCCTCTCTCTTTCTCCCTCCCTCTCCCCCTCTCTCACTCGGCCCTTTATCTCTCCGCTGCGAATTCATGCACAGGATGGAAATTGGAAACTGAAAACTGGGGGAACGATGTCCCCCTGCGTACCCCCCCATTTCCATCGGTGACTCACACACACACACACACACACACACACACACACACACACACACACACACACACACACACACACACACACACACACACACACACACACACACATTCACACACACACATTCACACACACACATTCACACACACACACACACACACACACACACATACACACACACACACACACACACACACATTCACACACACACACACACACACACACACACACACACACACACACACACACACACACACACACACACACACACACATACATACACACACACACACACACACATTCACACACACACACACACACACACACACATTCACACACACACGCACACACATTCACACACACACACACACACACACACACACACACACACACACACACACACATTCACACACACACACACAGGCACTTTTTAAGCACACATTTTGATTACCTTCCATTCTAGCATAGAGATATAAAGTCTATAATAGACTTTATTTGTATTTCTATGATTCTACAGACCTTGGCTGGGAACCTGGGGCTCATCAAAATTTTCCAATTGGGCCCCGCACCTCCTAAGGCCGGCCCTGCCTTCTCCCCATACCCCTTGATTCCGCTAGCCCCAAGAGCTCTATCGAACTATTTTAAATGCATCCGGTGAATTGGCCTCTGCTGCCTTCTGTGGCAGAGAATTCCACAAATTCACAACTCTCTGGGTGAAGTTTTTTCTCATCTCCGTCTTCACCGCATGAACCTACGCTGCACTGCCTCAATAGCAAGGATGTCTTTCTTCAAATTAGGAGACCAAATTTCACATAATACTCCAGATATGGTCTCACCAGGGCCCTGTCCATCTGCAGAAGGACCTCTTTACTCCTGTACTCAAATCCTCTTGATATGAAGGCCAACATTTCATTCGCTTTCTTCATTGCCTGTTGTATCCACATCTTTACTTTCAGTGACTGATGCACAAGGACATCCAGGTCTCGTTGCACTTCCCCTTTTCCCCTGGTTCTGGACTCCCCCAACATCGGGAACATGTTTCCTGCCTCTAGCGTGTCCAAACCCTTAATAATCTTGTATGTTTCAATAATATACCCTCTCATCCTTCTAAATCCCAGAGTATACAAGCCCAGCCGCTCCATTCTCTCAGCATATGACAGTCCCACCATCCCGGGAATTAACCTTGTAAACCTACGCTGCACTCCCTCAACAACCCCTGATTTTTGTACTAATCAAGAATCTTTCTAGAACACGCTAGAATTTAGAAGATTGAGTTGGGATCTTATAGAATCTTACAAAATTCTTAAGGGGTTGGACAGGCTAGATGCAGGAAGATTGTTCCCAATGTTGGGGAAGACCAGAACTAGGGGTCACAGATTAAGGATAAGAGGGAAGTCTTTTAGGACCGAGATGAGAAAAAACATTTTTTACGCATAGAGTGGTGAATCTGTGGAATTCTCTGCCACAGAAGGTAGTTGAGGCCAGTTCATTGGCTATATTTAAGAGGGAGTTAGATGTGGCCCTTGTGGATAAATGGATCAGGGGGTATGAAGAGAAGGCAGGGATGGGATACTGAGTTGGATGATCAGCCATGATCATATCGAATGGCGGTGCAGGCTCGATGGGCCGAATGGCCTCTACTCCTGCACCTATTTGCTATATTTCTATCTTACTATGTTTCTACCTCTCTTACAAATATCCACTGACTTGGTCTCCACAGCCTTCTCTGGCAAAGAATTCCACAGATTCACCTCCCTCTAACTGAAGAAATTCCTCCTCCTCTCCTTCCAACATGAACATCCTTTAATTCTGAGGCTCCGCTCTCTAGTCCTCGACTCAACCACTAGTGGAAACATCTTCTCCACATCCACTCTATCAAAGCCTTTCACTATTCTGTACGTTTCAATGAGGTCCCGCCTCATTCTTCTAAACTCCAGCGAGTACAGGCCCAGTGCCGACAAACGCTCATCATAGGTTAACCTACTCATTCCTGGGATCATTCTTGTAAACCTCCTCTGGACCCTCCAGAGCCAGCCTATCCTTCCTCAGATATGGTGTCCAAAATACGATGATACGAATAGTTTTTGTTCCGGTGACAATTTGAAGCAGTTTTTGTGGTTTGATGTCAACAAATTGTCTGTACATTTAAGCAAAACAAAGATTATGCTATTTGAAAAACATAAAACAAACCCTCAAGTACAATTGAAAATAGATAACATAAGTATAGAAAGAGTATGTGAAAATAAATTTCTTGGTGTGATCTTAGACCACAAAATCTGCTGGAAACCACATATAAACCACGTCAAAGCAAAACTGGCAAAGTCTATAGCAATACTGGGAAAATCAAGACACATTCTGGACCACAAATTATTACATAAAATTATTAAGGGATTGGACAGTCCAGATGCAGGAAAAATGTTCCCGATGTTGGAGGAGTCCAGACACAGATGTCGCAGTTTAAGAATAAGGGGTAGGCCATTTAGGACTGAGATGAGGAAAACCTTTTCCACCCAGAGAGTTGTGAATCTGTGGAATTCTCTCCCACAGAAGGCTGGGGAGGCCAAATCGCCAGATGTTTTCAAGAGAGTGTTAGTTATAGCTCTTGGGGCTAACGGAATCAAGGGAGATGGGGAGAAAGCAAGAACAGGGGTACAGATTTTGGATGATCAGCCATGATCATATTGAATGGCGGTGCTGGTTCAAGGGCCGAATGGCCTTGTCCTGCGCGTATGTCCTATGTTTCTATGTTTCTATTCTGAAAGGGGCAGCCAGAGCTCACAGTCCATATTACTAGCAATGACACAGGTAGAGAGGGAGATGAGGCAGGGAGCGAGACAGGTGGTTAAAAAGTAACTCCAGTCTTGTAATCTCACTCTGTGTAAGAAGGAACTGCAGATGCTGGTTTAAACCGAAGGTAGACACAAAATGCTGGAGTAACTCAGCGGGACAAGCCCCTTCTTCAGACGGAGGGTCAGGGGAGACAGAGACACGGAGATAAGGGATCGCACTACCTGTGCCCCGTGTTCAAGAGACAAGAAAGAGGAAGACAGTACAGATCAGTAGGTGACTCAGGAGCTGGTGCAGGAGGTGGGGGCTTCAGACATAGAGTCATACAGCATGGAAACAGGCCCTCTGGCCCAACTTGTCCATGCCCATGACCCATACACTCGTACTACCAGCCTGTGTTTGACCCATATCCCTGTAAACCTGTCCTATCCATGTACCTGTACACATGAATGTTCAATGTTATCATAGACTTTGTCTTTGGAACTGATGTGTTACAATGCTGGGAGATATATTCTACACTCTGTATCTTGCACTTTGCTCCATCTGTTGTACTCCAGTTTGACTTGATTGTGTTTATGTTCAGTATATCCTTATCTGATTATATAGCATGCAAAACAAAGCTTGACACTGTACCACTGGGCTCCACTCGACTGATTTGACCTACCTCTTAGAAGGTAATGGTCAATGTGAGGCCCCACACCAAGCTCTCCCAGGCACTTTTCACTGCCCTGGTGGATCTTGTGACCCTTCTCTGATGTTATCTTTTCCCAGCCACAGATGCAGCTTCATAGCTTATGTCCTGCCAGGGCTGCTGCTCTGTCAATTGCTGTGTCTTATTCATAGTCGATTCCTTCTGTAGCAATCTAAGGGTGGATCCAAAACGCTGATTAGCGATGGATCTTGCTAGCATGAGGAGCTAGCCCATGCCAGCCCCGGTGGTGTCTATTCCCTCCGGTCAGCAGTGGGTGGTATTGTAGATACTGAAAATGTTTGTGAGAAATTGCAGCAAGATCTTGATCGGTTGGGCAGGTGGGCTGAGGAATGTCTGATGGAGTTTAATACAGAGAAATGTGAGGTGTTGCATTTTGTGAAGTTTATAAGGGAAGCACCTACACAGTGAATGGTTGGGCTCTTGGAAGTGCTGTGGAGCAGAGGTATCTACGAGTGCAGTTACATAGTTCCTTGCAAGTGGCATGATGGGTAGATATGGTGATTAAAAAGGCATTTGGCACATTGGCCTGCATCAGAATATTGTGTAGAAGTTGGGAGGTCATGTTACAGATGGATCAGACGTTGATGAGAACACAGTTAGAGTATTGTGTTCAGTGTTGGTCACCGTGTTATAGGAAATATGTTGTCAAGCTGGAAATGGTGCAGATAAGTTTTACCAGGCTGTTGCCGGGACACGAGGGCCTGAGCTATAGAGGGAGATTGGGCAGGCTAGGACATTATTCCTTGGAGCGCAGGAGGGTGAGGAGTGAACTTATAGAGATGTAGAACATCATGAGAGGAATAGATCAGGTAAATACACAGTCTATTGCCCAGATTAGGCAAATCAAGAACCAGGGACATGGGTATCAGGTGAGGGGGTAAATATTTAATAGGAACATGAGGAGTGACTATTTACACAAAGGGCGTTGTGTATATGGAACGAACTGCCAGAGGAGGTAGTTGAGGCAGGTACTATCATAATACATGAGATATATCTGTGCAGGTACATGGATAGGATAGGTGTAGAGGGAAATGGGCCAGTTGACATAGTGTAGATGGAGCATGTTGTTTGGAGTGGGCAAGTTGGGTCATAGGGCCTGTTTCCATGCTGTATGACTCCATGCCCATTGACCATTAAACATCTGCTTATCAACCACACCCCCTTCACCTGTATCCACCCACCACTCACCAAGGTTTGTCATGACCCTCTCTCCACCTTTCTCATCCCCCCCCAACACAATCAGTTTGAAGAAGTGTCCCAACCAAAACATCACATATCCATGTTCTCCAGAGATGCTGCCTGACGCGCTGAGATACTCCAGCACTCTGTGTCTTTATTTTGAACCAGCATCTGTAGTTCTTGTATCTCCTGGTTACTGTTAAAGTTTTAAGGGACATCGCTCGATATGTTTGCATCAGACAGAATCCCGGTGCACATGTTCATAATACTTTGTTCATAAATTTAATTCCAATAAAGATAGATATCTCTATTGAGGGTGTAGTTTACCATCACTACACATTGACCCCGGTTCCATCCACTCTTCGGGTGCTGTCTATGTGGAGTTTGTATGTTCTTCCCGTGTTGTGTGGGTTTTCTCCGGGTCCTCCGGTTTCTCCACCAGACAGAGGGTGGTGGGTAGATGGAACAAGCTGCCATAGGAGGTAGTTAAGGCAAGTACCATATCAACAGTTGAAGTACATTTGGACAAGGATACGAACAGGAGAGTGTGAGAGGGACATGGGCCAAACACGGGCAGGTGGGACTAGTGTAGACGGGGCATCTTGGTCAGAATGGGCAAGTTGGGCCGAAGGGTCTATTTCCGTGCTGTATGACTCTATGCAAGGTTCCCTACAAGTGGCGAGTCAGGTGGACAGGGTGGTGAAGAAGACACTTGCCTTCATGGGCAAGCGGACTGAGCACAAAGGTTGGGGCATCGTGATACATCTGTACAACTCGTTGGTAAGACCACACTTGGAGTACTGTGCACAACTCTGGTCACCAAGCCACAGGAAGGATGCCATTGTATTGGAAAGGCTACAAACGAGATTCACCAGGAATGTTACCTGGGCTGGCAGACTTGATATGGGGAGAGGTTGGATAATCTGGGGCCTCTTCCTTTGGAGAGAGGGAGGATGAGGTGTGACCTTATTGAGGTGTACAAGTTCACGAGGAGCATGATTTAAACTACCATTCACAAGTAAGGTATGTGCCGTAATAAGCACCGGGCAGTGGCTCTGACATCCACCATCATGAAGTGCTTTGAGAGACTGGTGTTGGCGCATATTAACTCCAATATCCCAGCCAGCCTTGATCCATTACAGTTTGCTCATCAACGCAGCCGGTCTCCAGCAGTGACCATCTCCCGGCCCTAAACCCATCTCTGGAATACATAGACAACAAGGTGGCATAGAAACATAGGAAATAGGTGCAGGAGTAGGCCATTCGGCCCTTCCAGCCTGCACCGCCATGCAAAATGATCATGGCTGATCATCCACAATCAGCACATCATTCCTACTTTCTCCCCATATTCCTTGATTCCGTTAGGCCTAAGAGCAAAACCCAACTCTCCCTTGAAAACATCCAGGGACTTGGCCTCCACTGACTTCTGTGGCAGTGAATTCCACAGATTCACAACACTGTGAAAACATTTTTCCTCATCTTAGCCGTAAATAGCCTAGCCCTTATTCTTATTCCTAACCCTTATTCTTAGCCCTTAT
Source organism: Malacoraja senta (assembly GCA_038087875.1). Classification (NCBI taxonomy): domain Eukaryota; kingdom Metazoa; phylum Chordata; class Chondrichthyes; order Rajiformes; family Rajidae; genus Malacoraja; species Malacoraja senta. The sequence continues at coordinate 21,573 of JAXLNO010000759.1, read as the reverse complement.
TCATAACTGTACCCCTGGTTCCGGACACAACCAACATCAGGAACATTTTCCCTACATCTAGCCTGTCCAATCCCTTAATGTTATATGTTTCTGTAAGATCCCCTCTCATCGGTCTAAATTCCAGTGAATATAAGCCCAGTCGACCCATTCTTTCATCATTTGTCAGTCCCGCCATCCAAGGAATTAACCTGGTGACCCTACCCTGCACTCCCCTAATAGCAAGAATTGATATGTTAGGAATTGTCCCACGTTAGAATCCTATCTATCCGTAATAGCTCTGCCACCATAATCCCATCCAAACTGATCTCCAAGCTGCTGGAACTAGGAATCAGCTCCACCCTCTACCACTGGATCTACAACTTTCTGACCCTTCCAATCGGTGAAGATAGGTGACAGCATCTCATCCACAATAATCCTCAACACTGGTGCCCCGCAAGTATGCGTTCTCAGTCCTCTAATACACTCCCTATACACATGACACCAAGGCCAAATGTGGATCTAATTCAATCTACAAGTCTGCAAACGACAACACTGTGGTGGGATGAATCACGACCAATAACGGGATGGAGTACAGGAAGGAGATGTCATAAGGTCATCAGTGCCTCCAGTCTGAGAAGCAACCTTCCTTCCACCATCACCCTCTGCTTCCTTCCCTGAAGCCAAATTTCAATCCATTCAGCTATCTCTCCTTGTAACTATATAAAGGTCTGAACTAAAAAGTACTATGGCAAACTTTAAGGAACATTTAGACAGGTGCATGGACAGACAGACCGACAGGCCTTTTATAGGAATATGGGGATGGGACATGTTGGCCGGTGTGGGCAGGCAGGCAGGCAGGCTGGGCTGAAGATGCTGTGATACTCTATGTCTCTATGGCTCTATAACTGGAGGGTGTGTGTGTGTACAAATAGTGCAGTAAGATATTCCTCACTTGGCCATGGATCTCTGCGCTGGGATCGTAGAACAGATTCATTTTAAGACAAACCCGGTTAATCACACTTTTTAACATTATTATTACAGCAGTTTGTCCAATGGTCGCACATGGATAGGTAACCTGCAAACATGTCCAATCTTCTACAAGGCAAATGTTGTCAGTGTTGTCGCTGGTGAAAATATATCTGGGTAGTGTGGGACGGAACTGGCAACTGGTTGTTATTTCAAATGTTTGACTAGAATGGGTTAACTGAAGTTCAGTATCCATAATTAATCTCATCTATAATGAGCACAATTCCATCTTGCTGCTCTATCCACGCTGGTAAACAGGGCACATGAAGATGCATTAACTTGTTGTTTTCATCTTAATTAACAGTGGTTAGAAATACTAATTGCCTCTCTCCGGGATACAATGGAAAGAAAAACACATAATGTGGAAAATTAAAGTTCAGAACTGAGAAGGGGGTAGTTACGTAACAGTGCTGTATCCTTCGTCCAGTGGGAATATTAGTTCCAGACGTTGGTGAGACCACATTTACAGTGTTGTGTTCAGCTTTGGACACATTGGTATCGGTAAAATGGTGTCAAGGTGGAAATGCCGTAGAGAAGATTTACGAGGATGTTGGCAAGAATCGAGGGCCTGATCTAGATGGACATCTTCAGCAGCCTCGTGCTTTAGTCCTTGGGGCACAGGGGGATGAGGGATGATCTTTCAAGGTGACTTCTTCTTGTGTATGGTGTACACAGCCTAAAGTTGTAGGACAACTTGTTCTATTTGATCGTATTTGTTTGTACAAACTGTTGTCAGGTCACCGTTTACATAGATACATAGAAAATAGGTGCAGGAATAGGCCATTCGGCCCTTCGAGCCTGCACCACCATTCAATATGATCATGGCTGATCATCGAACTCAGTATCCCGTACCTGCCTTCTCTCCATACCCCCTGATCCCTTTAGCCACAAGGGCCACATCTAACTCCCTCTTAATTATAGCCAATGAACTGGCCTCAACTACTCTCTGTGGCAGAGAGTTCCAGAGATTCACCACTCTCTGTGTGAAAAAAGTTTTCCTCATCTAGGTCTTAAAGGATTTCCCCCTTATCCTTAAGCTGTGACCCCTTGTCCTGGACTTCCCCAACATCGGGAACAATCTTCCTGCATCTAGCCTGTCCAACCCCATAAGAATTTTGTACGTTTCTATAAGATCCCCTCTCAATCTCCTAAATTCTAGCGAGTATAAGCCAAGTCTATCCAGTCTTTCTTCCTATGAAAGTCCTGACATCCCAGGAATCAGTCTGGTGAACCTTCTCTGCACTCCCTCTATTGCTATAATGTCCTTCCTCAGATTTGGAGACCAAAACTGTACGCAATACTCCAGGTGTGGTCTCACCAAGACCCTGTACAACTGCAGTAGAACCTCTCTGCTCCTATACTCAAATCCTCTTGCTATGAAGGCCAACATACCATTTGCTTTCTTCACTGCCTGCTGCACCTGCATGCCTACTTTCAATGACTGGTGTACCATGACACCCAGGTGTCGCTGCATCTCCCCATTTCCTAATCGGCCACCATTTAGATAATAGTCTGCCTTCCCGTTTTTGCCACCAAAGTGGATAACCTCACATTTATCCACATTATACTGCATCTGCCAAACATTTTCCCACTCACCCAGCCTATCCAAGTCACCTTGCAGTCTCCTAGCATCCTCCTCACAGCTAACACTGCCCCCCAGCTTAGTGTCATCCTCAAACTTGGAGATGTTGCTTTCAATTCCCTCATCCAGTTTCATTAATATAAATTGTAAATAGCTGGGGTCCCAGCACTGAGCCTTGCGGTACCCCACTCGTCACTGCCTGCCATTGTGAAAAGGACCCGTTTACTCCTACTCTTTGCTTCCTGTTTGCCAGCCAGTTCTCTATCCACATCAATACTGAACCCCCAATACCGTGTGATTTAAGTTTGTATCCTAATCTCTTATGTGGTACCTTGTTGAAAGCCTTCTGAAAGTCCAGATACAACACATCCACTGGTTCTCCCCTATCCACTCTACTAGTTACATCCTCGAAAAATTCTATAAGATTCGTCAGGCACCATTTACCTTTCGTAAGTCCATGCTGACTTTGTCCAATGATTTCACCACTTTCCAAATGTGCTGCTATCCCATCTTTAATAACTGACTCTAGCAGTTTCCCCACTACCGATGTTAGACTAACTGGTCTGTAATTCCCCGTTTTCTCTCTCCCTCCCTTCTTAAAAAGTGGGGTTACATTTGCTACCCTCCAATCCTCAGGAACTACTCCAGAATCTAAAGAATTTTGAAAAATTATCACTAATGCATCCACTATTTCTGGAGCTACTTCCTTAAGTACTCTGGGATGCAGCCTATCTGGCCCTGGTGATTTATCGGCTTTTAATCCATTCAATTTACCCAACACCACTTCCCGACTAACCTGGATTTCACTCAGTTCCTCCATCTCCTTTGACCCGCGACCCCCTGCTATTTTTATGTTCCCTGCCAGAAAACTGGCAGGGAACATAAAAACTGACTGCAAAAGTTTTTATAAATATGTAAAAAGAAAGAGATTAGTTAAAACAAATGTAGGTCCCTTGCAGTCAGAAACAGGTGAGTTGATCATGGGGAACAAGGATATGGCGGACCAATTGAATAACTACTTTGGTTCCGTCTTCACTAAGGAAGACATAAATAATCTGCCGGAAATAGCAGGGGACCGCGGGTCAAAGGAGTTGGAGGAATTGAGTGAAATCCAGGTTAGTCGGGAAGTGGTTTTGGGTAAATTGAATGGATTAAAGGCCGATAAATCCCCAGGGCCAGATAGGCTGCATCCCAGAGTACTTAAGGAAGTAGCTCCAGAAATAGTGGATGCATTAGTAATAATCTTTCAAAATTCTTTAGATTCTGGAGTAGTTCCTGAGGATTGGCGGGTAGCAAACGTAACCCCACTTTTTAAGAAGGGAGGGAGAGAGAAAACGGGGAATTACAGACCAGTTAGTCTAACATCGGTAGTGGGGAAACTGCTAGAGTCAGTTATTAAAGATGGGATAGCAGCACATTTGGAAAGTGGTGAAATCATTGGACAAAGTCAGCATGGATTTACGAAAGGTAAATCATGTCTGACGAATCTTATAGAATTTTTCGAGGATGTAACTAGTAGCGTGGATAGGGGAGAACCAGTGGATGTGGTGTATCTGGACTTCCAGAAGGCTTTCGACAAGGTCCCACATAAGAGATTAGTATACAAACTTAAAGCACATGGCATTGGGGGTTCAGTATTGATGTGGATAGAGAACTGGCTGGCAAACAGGAAGCAAAGAGTAGGAGTAAACGGGTCCTTTTCACAATGGCAGGCAGTGACTAGTGGGGTACCGCAAGGCTCAGTGCTGGGACCCCAGCTATTTACAATATATATTAATGACCTGGATGAGGGAATTGAAGGCAATATCTCCAAGTTTGCGGATGACACTAAGCTGGGGGGCAGTGTTAGCTGTGAGGAGGATGCTAGGAGACTGCAAGGTGACTTGGATAGGCTGGGTGAGTGGGCAAATGTTTGGCAGATGCAGTATAATGTGGATAAATGTGAGGTTATCCATTTTGGTGGCAAAAACAGGAAAGCAGACTATTTTCTAAATGGTGGCCGACTAGGAAAAGGGGAGATGCAGCGAGACCTGGGTGTCATGGTACACCAGTCATTGAAAGTAGGCATGCAGGTGCAGCAGGCAGTGAAGAAAGCGAATGGTATGTTAGCTTTCATAGCAAAAGGATTTGAGTATAGGAGCAGGGAGGTTCTACTGCAGTTGTACAGGGTCTTGGTGAGACCACACCTGGAGTATTGCGTACAGTTTTGGTCTCCAAATCTGAGGAAGGACATTATTGCCATAGAGGGAGTGCAGAGAAGGTTCACCAGACTGATTCCTGGGATGTCAGGAATGTCTTATGAAGAAAGACTGGATAGACTTGGTTTATACTCTCTAGAATTTAGGAGATTGAGAGAGGATCTTATAGAAACTTACAAAATTCTTAAGGGGTTGGACAGGCTAGATGCAGGAAGATTGCTCCCGATGTTGGGGAAGTCCAGGACAAGGGGTCACCGCTTAAGGATAAGGGGGAAATCCTTTAAAACCGAGATGAGAAGAACTTTTTTCACACAGAGAGTGGTGAATCTCTGGAACTCTCTGCCACAGAGGGTAGTCGAGGCCAGTTCATTGGTTATATTTAAGAGGGAGCTAGATGTGGCCCTTGTGGCTAAAGGGATCAGAGGGTATGGAGAGAAGGCACGTACGGGATACTGAGTTGGATGATCAGCCATGATCATATTGAATGGCGGTGCAGGCTCGAAGGGCCGAATGGCCTACTCCTGCACCTAATTTCTATGTTTCTATGTTTCTATGTTTCCGGCAGATTATTTATGTCTTCCTTAGTGAAGACGGAACCAAAGTAGTTATTCAATTGGTCCGCCATATCCTTGTTCCCCATGATCAATTCACCTGTTTCTGACTGCAAGGGACCTACATTTGTTTTAACTAATCTCTTTCTCTTCACATATCTATAAAAACGTTTGCAGTCAGTTTTAATGTTCCCTGCCAGTTTCCTTTCATAATCTATTTTCCCTTTCCTAATTAAGCCCTTTGTCCTCCTCTGCTGGTCTCTGAATTTCTCCCAGTCCTCTGGTATGCTGCTTTTTCTGGCTAATTTGTACGTATCATCTTTTGCTTTGATACTATCCCTGATTTCCCTTGTTATCCACGGATGCACTACCTTCCCTGATTTATTCTTTTGCCAAACTGGGATGAATGATTTTTGTAGTTCATCCATGCAGTCTTTAAATGCCTTCCATTTCATATCCACCGTCAACCCTTTTAGAACTAATTGAGAGTCAATCTTGGCCAATTCACGTCTCATACCCTCAAAGTTACCTTTCTTTAAGTTCAGAACCGTTATTTCTGAATTAACAATGTCACTCTCCATCCTAATGAATAACTCAACCATATTATGGTCACTCTTGCCCAAGGGGGCACGCACAACAAGTCTGCTAACTAACCCTTCCTCATTACTCAATACCCAGTCTAGAATAGCCTGCTCTCTCGTTGGTTCCTCTACATGTTGGTTTAGATAACTATCCCTCATACATTCCAAGAAATTCTCTTGCTCAGCACCCCTGCCAATTTGATTCACCCAATCTATATGTAGATTGAAGTCACCCATTATAACTGTTTTGCCTTTGTTGCACGCATTTCTAATTTCCTGTTTGATGCCATCCCCAACTTCACTACTACTGCTAGGTGGCCTGTACACAACACCCACCAGCGTTTTCTGCCCCTTAGTGTTTCGCAGCTCTACCCATACCGATTCCACATCCTCCAAGCTAATGTCCTTCCTTTCCACTGCGTTAATCTCCTCTCTAACCAGCAACGCTACCCCACCTCCTTTTCATTTCTCTCTATCGCTCCTGAATATTGAATATCCCTGGATGTTCAGCTCCCAGCCTTGGTCACCCTGGAGCTATGTCTCCGTGATCCCAACAATATCATAATCATTAATTGCTAGCTGCACGTTCAACTCATCCACCTTATTATGAATGCTCCTTGCATTGAGACACAAAGCCTTCAGGCTTGTTTTTACAACGCTCTTACCCCCTATACAAATATGTTGAAAAGTGGCCCTTTTTGATTTTTGCCGTGGATTTGTCTGCCTGCCACTTTTACTTTTCACCTTGCTACCTATTGCTTCTGCCCGCATTTTACACCCCTCTGTTTCTCTGCTCACCCATTTAAGAAACCCACCACCTCTTATTCTCTGTTTATTATTGTTTTCTTCTTTCCCCCCTACATGTTGGGTCTGAGTGCTTTCCTTCTCTGCCTCCTGCCTCACACACAGTCTAATAGCGTTCTCTATTTGAGTCCCTCCCCCCAACCATTCTAGTTTAAAGTCTCCCCAGTAGCCTTCGCAGATCTCCCCGCCAGGATATCGGTCCCCCTCAGGTTCAAGTGCAACTCATCCTTTTTGTACAGGTCGAACCTTCCACAAAAGAGGTCCCAATGATCCAGAAATTTGAATCCCTGCCTTCTGCACCAGTCCTTCAGCCACGCATTTATCCTCCACCTCGCTCCATTCCTACTCTCACTGTCGTGTGGCACAGGCAGTAATCCCGAGATTGTTACCTTTGCTGTCCTTCTCTTTAACTCCCCTCCTAACTCCCTAAATTCTCCTTTCAGGTCCTCTTCTCTTTTTTTACCTATGTCATTGGTACCTATATGTACCACAACCTCGGGCTCCTCTCCCTGCCCTTTCAGGATATCTTGGACACGTTGAGACACATCACAGACCCTGGCACCAGGGAGGCAAACTACCATCCGGGTCTCCCGACTGCGTCCACAGAATCGCCTGTCTGACCCCCTTACTATAGAGTCCCCTATTGATATTGCCCTCCTCTTCTTTTCCTTACCCTTCTGAGCAACAGGACCGGTCTCTATACCGGAGGCCTGGCCGCTGTCGCTACCCCCAGGTAGGCTGTCCACCCCAACAGTGCTCAAACAGGAGTACTTGTTGTCAAGGTGTACAGCCACCGGGGTACTCTCTAGTCCCTGCCTGTGCCCCTTGCCTCTCCCAACCGTGATCCACTTGCCTGCCTCCTGTGGTGTTGGAGTGACCACCTCCCTGTAACTCCTCTCGATAACTTCCTCGCTCTCCCTGACCAGACGGAGGTCATCAAGCTGCTGCTCCAGGTTCCTAATACGGTCCATTAGGAGCCCCATCTCGATACACCTGGCGCAGATGTGGACGTCTGGAGGGCTATCAGACTCCATGACTTCCCACATCTGACATCCAGAACAGTAAACTGCCCTGGCCCTCATACTCCCCTTACCCTGGATACAATATAAAACAAACTGCTAGAATATAAAACAAACTGGTACAATACAAAACAAACTGCTACAATACAAAACAAACTGCTACAATGCAAAACAAACTGCTACAATACAAAACAAACTGCTAGAATACAAAACAAGCTGCTACAATACAAAACAAGCTGCTACAATACAAAACAAACTGCTACAATACAAAACAAACTGCTAGAATATAAAACAAACTGGTACAATACAAAACAAACTGCTAGAATACAAAACAAGCTGCTACAATACAAAACAAACTGCTACAATACAAAACAAGCTGCTAGAATATAAAACAAGCTGCTACAATACAAAACAAACTGCTAGAATACAAAACAAGCTGCTACAATACAAATCAAACTGCTACAATACAAAACAAACTGCTAGAATATAAAACAAACTGCTACAATACACAACAAACTGCTAGAATATAAAACAAACTGGTACAATACAAAACAAACTGCTACAATACAAAACAAGCTGCTACAATACAAAACAAACTGCTAGAATATAAAACAAACTGGTACAATACAAAACAAACTGCTACAATACAAAACAAGCTGCTACAATACAAAACAAGCTGCTACAATACAAAACAAACTGGTACAATACAAAACAAACTGCTAGAATACAAAACAAGCTGCTACAATACAAAACAAGCTGCTACAATACAAAACAAACTGCTAGAATACAAAACAAACTGCTACAATACAAAACAAGCTGCTAGAATACAAAACAAGCTGCTACAATACAAAACAAACTGGTACAATACAAAACAAACTGCTACAATACAAAACAAACTGCTACAATACAAAACAAACTGCTACAATACAAAAAAAAAAGTACAATACAAAACAAACTGCCACAATACAAAACAAGCTGCTACAATACAAAACAAACTGCTACAATACAAAACAAACTGGTACAATACAAAACAAACTGCTACAATACAAAACAAGCTGCTAGAATACAAAACAAGCTGCTACAATATAAAACAAACTGGTACAATACAAAACAAACTGCTACAATACAAAACCAGCTGCTACAATACAAAACAAGCTGCTACAATACAAAACAAACTGGTACAATACAAAACAAACTGCTACAATACAAAACAAGCTGCTACAATACAAAACAAGCTGCTACAATACAAAACAAGCTGCTACAATACAAAACAAACTGCTACAATAACAGGTACACTCCACAATCAGACTCCTCTACAGCTCCCTCTTGTCTGCTTCCACCAATCAGCGGCTTCCTCAAACCCACTTGTTTTTGAAGTGGAACTTGGAACGTTACAGATTCAACGGCTCTGTAAGGAACAAGCCCCGCGTTCCTCTTTAACTACTACCGCTGGGGTGTAGCTCCTCCCTCTGCGACCTCTCCAACGGCTCTCAGTTTATTTCATAGTGCTGTACCTGGTGCAAACTTCACACACAGGTTTACCCTGTTTCACAGAGAGAGAGAGAGAGAGAGGGAGAGGGGGGTAGAGAGAGAAGTGGGGGGAGAGAGGTGGGATAGAGGTGGGAGATAGGGATAGGGGGATTGATTTATTTCAATCAATACCGATATACCTAACTACATTTTTTTTCAAAAATCTTGATTCTCTGATTACAAACTTTATCTGGGATTATAAAACACATAGAATTCACAAACTACATCTATGTAAACCCAAAGAAACGGGCGGATTATGAACCAAGATGGCGTCGCAACCGGTGTTTGCAGCGGCCTCTCACAGTGGAAATTCAGTGTTTTTGCGTGTTAGTGGAGCGAGTGGTGTGACTGGAGTATGTGTGTTGAGAGAGTGTATGTATGTGTGGCAGTATGAGCGACAGTTTCTGTTGGACACCCACAACAAAGCTTCTTGTTGTAACAAAGACTTACAGAGTGTTCTGGGCGAGCTGGGACTTCTGCGCTGCGTAGGCCCAAGGAAAGCCGCGGCTGCACATGGAACAACATTGGTGAGGATTCACCGCAAGCGGTGTAGCAGGATGCGGAAGCGGGGGAAGCGTGGAGTAGTCTACACTAGGCTAGTCGCTAACCCACACAAACCAGCAGTGCCTACACTCATGTTGGCAAATGTCCGCTCCCTCGACAATAAGATGGACTACATCAGAGCGTGGAGAGCTACTCAACATAGCGTGAAGAACTGCTGTGTCTACGTCCTTACGGAGACCTGGCTGAATCAGAACATCACGGACGCTGCGATCCAGCTAGAGGGGCTAATGCTACACAGAGCTGACAGAGTAGCTTCGCTAGCTGGTAAGTCAAGGGAGGCGGCCTGGCTGTGTATGTTAATAGATCGTGGTGTCGGGATGCCGTGATGGTTTCCACTTACTGCTCACCCCACGTAGAGTTAATGACTGTGAAATGCCGACCCTTCTACTTACCGAGGGAGCTAACGACAGTCTTCACAACGGCCGTTTATGTACCACCGAGCGCGGACGTGAAGGACGCTATGACAGAACTCTACAACAACATCAGTGAGCAGCAGAGGGAACATCCCCATGCTTTCTTCATAGCAGCTGGGGATTTTAACCAGGCAAGTCTTGCATCTGTTCTGCCTAAATTCTACCAGCATGTGAACATTGCAACCAGGGGAAAGAACAAACTAGACCTGGTGTACACAAACATTAAAGATGCATATAAAGCAGCCCCCCCTCCCCCATATCGGCAATTCTGACCACCTGGCAGTTATGCTCACACCTGCATACAGACCCAGGTGAAACATAACAGGCCAATGGTCAAAGAAGTCAGAATATGGCCACAGGGAGCTACCGCAGCACTGCAAGACTGTTTTGAAATCACACAGTGGGCCATTTTCAGAGAGGCAGCAACAGTTGACAGTGGCATTGACCTCCAAGAATACACAGAATCCGTCATCGGATACATCAATAAATGCATTGATGACGTGACGGTGGTTAAACCCGTCAAGGGGCGTGCCAATCAGAAACCTTGGCCAACTGGGGAAGTTTGTTCCCTACTGAGTGTCCGGAATGCTGCATTTAAATCTGGGGACAACGCAGCATACAAACTGGCACGGAGTAACCTATCCTGGGGGATCAGGGAAGCGAAGAGGCTGTATGTACAAAAACTTAATAGCCACTTCACAAACGACAAAGACTAACGTCGCTTGTGACAGGGATTTCATACCATCACTGACTACAAGCCCCCCCCCCCCGCTGCGGATATGCCAAAACGACCCTCTCTACCAGATGAACTGAACGAGTTCTACGCACGGTTTAAGGTTAAAAACACCACCCAGATACGAGCACTCCTGCCATCACCCAGCGACCAGTCACTCAGGCTGTCCACAGCCAGAGTTAAAAAGGCCTTTGCCAGCATCAATCCACGCAAAGCTGCAGGGCCGGATAACATCCCTGGATGCGTTTTAAGGGACTGCGCTGATCAACTAATAGATGTCTTCACAGACATTTTTAACATCTCACTCAGCCAGGCAGTAGTGCCCAACTGTCTTAAAAGTGCCACCATCGTTCCTGTCCCGATGAAACCAAACCCAGCCTGTCACAATGACTTCCGCCCAGTGGCTCTCACACCCATATTAATGAAGTGTTTTGAGCGGCTGGTTATGCAGCATATCAAAAATGGTCTCCCTGCCAACCTAGACCCTACTGCATGTTCGCCTACAGAGCCAACACGGTCCACAGAGGATGCAGTCTCCACTACACTGAACCTCGCACTGTCACACCTCGACCGGAAAAATACTTATGCCAGGA
>JAXLNO010000759.1:0-5000 GCA_038087875.1 Malacoraja senta | reverse complement strand
AAATCAAGGCACATTCTGGACCACAAATCATGACATACTCTGTATAATACAGTCATATTGCCATATCTGAGTTACTGTGTGGAGATATGGGGTAACACCTACAAAACCAACCTACAGCCGTTATGTACATTACAAAAAACAGCAATAAGAATGATCAATAACGTTGGATATCTTGAACATACCAATTTATTATTGTTAAAGTCACACACACTGAAGTTCACCGATCTGGTTAAATTTAAAACTGCACAAATCATGTACAAAGCAAGAAATAATTTACTTCCAGGAAATATACAAAAACTGTTTATGGAAAGACAGGGTGGGTATAATTTGAGAGGGGAACTTAATTAAAAAAAGCTCAATGTCAGAACAACTCTTAAAGTATGTACATAGCAATCTGTTGGGTGAATTTGTGGAATGGTTTGGAACAGGAGATAAAACTTAGCACAAACATGATTCACTTTCTCCCTCTCTCTCTCTCTCTCTCTCTCTCTCTCTCTCTCTCTCTCTCTCTCTCTCCTCTCTCTCTCTTCTCTCTCTCTCTCTCTCCTCTCTCTCTTCTTCTCTTTCCCTCTCTCACTCTTTCTTCTCTCCCCTATCTCTCCCCTCTCTCCCTCTCTCTACCCCCCTCTTTCTCCATCTCTCCCTTCTTCCACTCTCCCCCTCTTCCCCTCTCCCCCTCTCACTCCCCCTTCTCTCTCCTCATCTCTCTCTCTCCGTCTCTCGCCCCCTCTCTCCTCCCCCCTCTCTCCCCTCTCCCTCTCTCCCCATCTCTCTCTCTCTCTCCTATATCTCTCCCCCTCTCTCTCCCCATCTCTCTCTCTCCCTCTCTCTTTCAATCTCTCGCTAGCTCTCTCTCTCTCTCTCTCTCTCTCTCTCTCTCTCTCTCTCTCTCTCTCTCTCTCTCACTGTCTCTCTCTTTTTTTCCCCAGGAAGGGATGGAGAGAACAAAGGAGGGGGGATGAAGGGATGGAGAGAACAAAGGAGGGGGGGATGAAGGGATGGTGAGATGGAAAGGGGGAGGGAGAGAGAGAGGGAGAAAGAGAGAGAGAGAGAGAGAGAGAGAGGAGAGGAGAGAGGGAGAGAGGGAGGGGGGAGAGAGAGAGAGAGAGGGAGAGAGAGAGAGGGAGAGAGAGAGAGAGAGGGAGAGAGGGAGGGGAGAGAGAGAGAGGGAGAGAGAGAGGGATGAGGGAGAGAGTGAGAGAGATGAGGGAGATAGAGAGAAGCAGGGAGAGAGAGAGAGGGAGAGAGGAATATCCACACCTCCCTCCCTCTCTGGTCGTCACGGTGACCCAGCGGTAGATTTGCCACCTCACAGCGCCAGAGACCCCGGTTCCATCCCGACCACGGTGCTGTCTGTGCGGTGTTTGCACGTTCTCTCCCCGTGACCTGCGTGGGTTTTCTCTGGGCGCTCTGGTTCCCTACCACACTCCAAAGATGTGCGGGTTTGTAGGTTAATTGGCTTCTGGTAAAGATTGTAAATTGTCCCCTAGTGTGTGTGTGTAGGATAGTGTTAGTGTGCGGGGATCGCTGGTCAGCACGGACGCGGTGGGGCCGAAGGGCCTGTTTCTGCGCTGTATCTCTAAACTAAACTAGTGTGTGGACGGGCGATCGCTGGTCAGCACGGACTCGGTGGGGCCGAAGGGCCTGTTTCCGCGCAGTATCTCTAAACTAACCTAGACTAAACTGGTTGAAGAACATATTTCAAACATCAAGGTGTCCACAAAGTGTAAAAGATGTTTTCATTTTATTTGGAAAGACCACTAAAGAAAACAGAGAAAGAGTTGAGTATAGGAGCAATGATGTCCTTCTGCAGTTGTACAGGGCCCTAGTGAGACCACACCTGGAGTATTGTGTACAGTTTTGGCCCTGTTGGCCTTCATAACAAGGACTTGGAGAAGATGGTGCCCACACTGGCGGCCGTCAAGGGTAAGGTCATAAGGAATAGTAGTATTAGGCCATTCGGCCCATCATGGCTGATCTATCTCTCTCTCCTAGCCCCATTCTCGTGCCTTCTCCCCATAACCTCTGACACCCGGACTAATCAAGAATCAAGGCAGGTGAAGGTCTCCTCACTTGTCCCAGGGCTAACGGGCTGCTCCAGGTTTGCACCACTCCCTCTCTTGTCCTGGGGTATCCTGCATCCTTCCTTCATTCCGGAATAATGCGGATCACCCCTTTATTGAGTTAACGTATGATGAGCGTTCGATGGCTCTGGGCCTGCACTCGCTGGAGTTTAGAAGGGGGGACCTCATTGAAACTTACCGAATAGTGAAAGGCCTGGATAAAGTGAATGTGGCGAGGATGTTTCCACTAGTGGGAGAGTCATGGACCAGAGGTCACAGCCACAGAATAAAAGGATGTACCTTTGGAAACGAGATGAGAAGGTCCCCGTCAGCTGTAGCAGAGTTGGAGTCAGTCTGGTCCCTCCGCCAAACAAGAAACACTGACCACGCTGCATCAGCACCACCCCCCCGACCACTCCACCCCCTCGACCACTCCACCCCCTCGACCACCCGGACCAACCAACCACCCAGACCAACCAACCACCCCCCCACACGACCACCCCCCCAACCACTACCCCCCGACCAACTGACCCCCCCGACCACTCCACCCCCCCTGACCACCAGGACCAACCAACCACCTCCCCACACAACCACCTCCCCACACAACCACCTCCCCCCGAGCACTCCACCCCCCTGACCACCCGGACCAACCAACCAACCCCCCACACGACCACCCCCCCCCAACCACTTCCCCCCGACCCCACCCCCGCCCCCACCTCTACCCCCACCCCCGCCTCCACTCCTACCCCCACTCCACCTCTACCTCCCACCCCCGCCCCCACTACTTCCCCCCACCCCCACCTCTTCCCCCCACCCCCGCCCCCATCTCTACCCCCCTCCCCCACTTCCACCCCCCGCCCCCACCCTCCACCCCCACCCCCACCTCAACCCCCATATCCACCTCTACCCCCTCCCCCTCCTCTAACCCCCGCCCCCACCTCTACCCCCCACCCCCGCCCCCACTACTACCCCCCACCCCCACCTCTTCCCCCCATCCCCGCCCCACCTCTACCCCTCCCCCACCTCTACCCCCGCCCCCATCTCTACCCCCCTCCCCCACTTTCACCCCCCAGCCCCCACCTCTACCCCCCGCCCCCACCCCTACCCCCCACCTCTACTCCCTTCCCCACCTCTACACCCCGCCCCCACCTCTACCCCCCGCCCCCACCTCTACCCCCCGCTCCCACCTCTACCCCCCACCCCCACCTCTACCCCCCGCCCCCATCACCCACCCCGGCCGTGGGGATAGACAGCCCGGGGTCTGCGAGTGTGGAGTCCAGATGCTGGGACAGAAGACGGGCCCCGTGACCCTAGGATCCATGCAGTTGAGTTCACCGCTTGTACTCCAGTTGGCGTTGTGTGGCAACAGTGCAGGTGACGGGCCGTGCAACCCCCGTGTAGTGTAGGTGGGTGGGGAGGGAGGGGCTGGGGGTCGGTGGAGTCGATGCTGGAGGCCGGCGGCGAGTGAGTGGAGGCCGGGTCGGAGGGAGGAGGGGGTTCGACGCTCCTTCCTTCTTCCCGCCCCCCACATCAGTGTGAAGACCAAAGATACTAGAGGAGTTCTTGTTTGTCCATTAAGACAAATCTGAATCTTTCCAGGTGTAGGGTCTCCGACATTTCCATAATCCACATTATAATTGTGGGGGTTATAGGGCCTTTCCAAAATTTTAGTATTATGTTTTTCCCAGTTATTATACTGTAGTCAAGAAAGTCTCTTTGGTTTGTTGTGAGTGTTAGACTTTGTTCTGTTATGCCAAGTATTATTAGTTTTGAATCGGGATCTAATTTAGTATTAATAACTTCAGAAATTATTCTAAAAATATCAATGCAGACATTTTTGATTTTTATACAGTTTACAAAAGTATGTATCTTTAGATTCTGGAGTAGTTCCTGAGGATTGGAGGGTAGCAAACGTAACCCCACTTTTTAAGAAGGGAGGGAGAGAAAAAACGGGGATTACAGACCAGTTAGTCTAACATCGGTAGTGGGGAAACTGCTAGAGTCAGTTGTTAAAGATGGGATAGCAGCACATTTGGAAAGTGGTGAAATCATTGGACAAAGTCAGCATGGATTTACGAAAGGTAAATCGTGTCTGATGAATCTTATAGAATTTTTCAAGGATGTAACTAGTAGAGTGGATAGGGGAGAACCAGTGGATGTGTTGTATCTGGACTTTCAGAAGGCTTTCGACAAGGTACCACATAAGAGATTAGGATACAAACTTAAATCACACGGCATTGGGGGTTCAGTATTGATGTGGATAGAGAACTGGGTGGCAAACAGGAAGCAAAGAGTAGGAGTAAACGGGTCCTTTTCACAATGGCAGGCTGTGACTAGTGGGGTACCGCAAGGCTCAGTGCTGGGACCCCAGCTATTTACAATTTATATTAATGATCTGACGAGGGAATTGAAAGCAACATCTCCAAATTTGCGGATGACACTAAGCTGGGGGGCAGTGTTAGCTGTGAGGAGGATGCTAGGAGACTGCAAGGTGACTTGGATAGGCTGGGTGAGTGGGCAAATGTTTGGCAGATGCAGTATAATGTGGATAAATGTGAGGTTATCCACTTTGGTGGCAAAAACGGGAAGGCAGACTATTATCTAAATGGTGGCCGATTAGGAAATGGGGAGGTGCAGCGAGACCTGGGTGTCATGGTACACCAGTCATTGAAAGTAGGCATGCAGGTGCAGCAGGCAGTGAAGAAAGCGAATGGTATGTTGGCCTTCATAGCAAGAGGATTTGAGTATAGGAGCAGGGAGGTTCTACTGCAGTTGTACAGGGTCTTGGTGAGACCACACCTGGAGTATTGCGTACAGTTTTGGTCTCCAAATCTGAGGAAGGACATTATAGCCATAGAGGGAGTGCAGAGAAGGTTCACCAGACTGATTCCTGGGATGTCAGGACTTTCATATGAAGAAAGACTGGATAGACTTGGC